>NW_026465490.1:0-77028 GCF_026875155.1 Cherax quadricarinatus
CTGCACTGCGTACCTGCTACTGGGTTCATGCCCCTCGGTACCTGCCCTAGGTACCTGCTCCCAAGGTACCTGCTCCATAGGTACCTGCTCCTGGGACCTGCCTCTTTGTACCTGTCCCTGGGTTCCTACCCCAAGGTACCTGCCTCATAGGTATTTGCCCCTGGGTACCAGCCGCCTATGTGCCGGTACCTTGGTACCTGCCATGTAGGTGCCTGTCCCTGGGGACCTGCCTTTGGGTTCATGCCCCTCGGTACCTGCCCCTGTGTACCTGCCCTCTCGGTACCTGCCCCTGTGGACCTGCCCCTCAGTACCTGCCACTCAGTACCTGCCCCTGGGTAACTGCCCCTGTGTACCTTCCCCCTGCGTACATATACCCCGCTTTCCTTCCCATTGGTACCTGCCCCTGGGTACTTCTGCTTGGTACCTGCCACTCGTACCTGCCCCGTAGGTACCTGCCCTTGGGTACCTGCCTCGTATGTATTTGCCCCTTGGGACCTGCCCCTGGGTGCCTGCCCGTTGGTTCATTCCCCTGGGTACCTGCCCTTGGGTACCTGCCCCCTTGGTACCTGCCTCTGGGGAACTGCCCCTGGGTTCCTTCCTCTAGGTACCTGACTCATAGGTACCCGCCCCTGGGGACCTGCCTCTAGGTATCTGCCCCTTGGATCCTTCCCCAAGGTACCTGCCCCTGGGGACCTGCCTCTTGGTACCTGCCTCTGGAGAACTGCCCTGGGCTCCTTCCCCTAGGTACCTGACCCTTAGGTACCCACCCCTGGGGACCTGCCTCTGAGTATCCGTCCCTGGGAGTCTTCCCCTGGGTACCTGCCCCTGGGTTCATGCCCCTCGGTGTCTTCCTCTGGGTATCTGCCCCCTAGGCACCTGCCCCTTGGGACCTGCCCCTGGGTACCTTTCACTGGGTTCCTTCCCCTAGGTACCTGCCACTGGCGACCTGCCCCTGGATGCCGGCTCCTGGGTGCTTCCCCCTGTGTAACTGCTCATGAGTACCTATCCCTGGGTACCTGTCCCTGGGTAGCTGTCCAATGGGTACCTGTCAATGGGTACCTGATCTCTTTGTGCCTGCCTTGGGTACCTTTCTCTGGGTACCTGCCCCTGGGTAACTGCACAGTATGTACCTGCTCTCTGGGTACCTGCACAGTATGTACCTACTCCCTGGGTACCTGCACAGTACGTACCTGCCCCCTGGGTACCTGCACAGTATGTACCTGCCCCCTGGGTACCTGCACAGTATGTACCTGCTCCCTGAGTACCTGCACAGTGTGTACCTGAACCCTGGGTACCTGCACAGTATGTATCTGCTCCCTGGGTACCTGCACAGTATGTACCTGCCCCCTGGGTACCTGCACAGTATGTACCTGCCCCCAGGGTACCTGCATAGCATGTACCTGCTCCCTGGGTACCTGCACAGTATGTATCTGCCCCATGGGTACCTGCACAGTATGTATCTGCCCCCTGAGTATCTGCACAGTATGTGCCTGCCCCCTGGGTACCTGCACAGTATGTACCTGCTCCCTGGGTACCTGCACAGTATGTATCTGCCCCCTGGGTACCTGCACAGTATGTATTTGCCCCCTGGGCACCTGCACAGTATGTATCTGCTCCCTGGGTACCTGCACAGTATGTACCTGCTCCCTGGGTACCTGCACAGTATGTACCTGCCCCCTGGGTACCTGCACAGCATGTACCTGCTCCCTGGGTACCTGCACAGTATGCACCTGCTCCCTGGGTACCTGCACAGTATGTATCTGCCCCCTGGGTACCTGCACAGTATGTACTGCTCCCTGGGTACCTGCAGAGATGTGTACCTGCCCCTGGGTACCTGCACAGTATGTATCCGCCCCCTGGGTACCTGCACAGTATGTACCTGCCCCCTGGGTACCTGCACAGTGTGTACCTGCCCCCTGGGTACCTGCACAGTATGTATCTGCCCCCTGGGTACCTTCACAGTATGTACCTGCTCCCTGGGTACCTGCACAATATGTACCTGCCCCCCGGGTACCTGCACAGTATCTACCTGCCCCTGGGTCCTGCACAGTATGTACCTGCTCCCTGGGTACCTGCACAGCATGTACCTGCTCCCTGGGTACCTGCACAGTATGCACCTGCTCCCTGGGTACCTGCACAGTATGTATCTGCTCCCTGGGTACCTGCACAGTATGTACCTGCCCCCTGGGTACCTGCACAGTATGTATCTGCCCCAGGGTACCTGCACAGTGTGTACCTGCCCCCTGGGTACCTGCACAGTATGTATCTGCCCCCTGGGTACCTGCACAGTGTGAACCTGCCCCATGGGTACCTGCACAGTATGTACCTGCCCCCTGGGTACCTGCACAGTATGTATCTGCCCCCTGGGTACCTGCACAGTATGTACCTGCCCCCTGGGTACCTGCACAGTATGTATCTGCCCCCTGGGTACCTGCACAGTGTGTATCTGCCCCCTGGGTACCTGCACAGTATGTACCTGCTCCTGTCGTACCTGCACAGTATGTATCTGCATCCTGGGTACCTGCACAGTATGTACCTGCCCCCTGGGTACCTGCACAGTATGTATCTGCTCCCTGGGTACCTGCACAGTATGTACCTGCCCCCTGGTACCTGCACAGTATGTATCTGCATCCTGGGTACCTGCACAGTGTGTATCTGCCCCCTGGGTACCTGCACAGTACGTACCTGCCCCCTGGGTACCTGCACAGCATGTATCTGCCCCCTGGGTACCTGCACAGTATGTACATGCCCCCTGGGTACCTGCACAGTATGTATCTGCTCCCTGGGTACCTGCAAAGTATGTACCTGCCCCCTGGGTACCTGCACAGTATGTATCCGCTCCCTGGGTACCTGCACAGTATGTACCTGCCCCCTGGGTACCTGCACAGTATGTATCTGCTCCCTGGGTACCTGCACAGTATGTACCTGCCCCCTGGGTACCTGCACGGTATGTATCCGCCCCCTGGGTACCTGCACAGTATGTACCTGCCCCCTGGGTACCTGCACAGTATGTATCTGCCCCCTGGGTACCTGCACAGTATGTACCTGCTCCCTGGGTACCTGCACAGTATGTATCTGCCTCCTGGGTACCTGCATAGTATGTACCTGCCCCCTGGGTGCCTGCACAGTATATACCTGCCCCCTGGGTACCTGCAGAGTATGTACCTGCCCCCTGGGTACGTGCACAGTATGTACCTGCCCCCTGGGTACCTGCACAGTATGTATCCGCCCTTTGGGTACCTGCATAGTGTGTTCCTGCCCCCTGGGTACCTGCACAGTATGTACCTGCTCCCTGGGTACCTGCACAGTATGTACGTGCCCCCAGGGTACCTGCACAGTATGTATCTGCCCCTGGGTACCTGCACAGTGTGTACCTGCCCCCTGGGTACCTGCACAGTATGTATCTGCCCCCTGGGTACCTGCACAGTGTGAACCTGCCCCATGGGTACCTGCACGGTATGTACCTGCCCCTTGGGTACCTGCACAATATGTATCTGCCCCCTGGGTACCTGCACAGTATGTACCTGCCCCCTGGGTACCTGCACAGTATGTATCTGCCCCCTGGGTACCTGCACAGTGTGTATCTGCCCCTGGGTACCTGCACAGTATGTACCTGCCCCTTGGGTACCTGCACAGTATGTACCTGCCCCCTGCTTACCTGCACAGTATGTATCTGCTCCCTGGGTACCTGCACAGTATGTACCTGCCCGCTGGGTACCTGCACAGTATGTATCTGCCCCCTGGGTACCTGCACAGTGTGTATCTGCCCCCTGGGTACGTGCACAGTATGTACATGCCCCCTGGGTACCTGCACAGTATGTATCTGCTCCCTGGGTACCTGCAAAGTATGTACCTGCCCCCTGGGTACCTGCACAGTATGTATCCGCCCCCTGGGTACCTGCACAGTATGCACCTGCCCCCTGGGTACCTGCAAAGTATGTATCTGCTCCCTGGGTACCTGCACAGTATGTACCTGCCCCCTGGGTACCTGCACAGTATGTATCCGCCCACTGGGTACCTGCACAGTATGTACCTGCCCCCTGGGTACCTGCACAGTATGTATCTGCCCCCTGGGTACCTGCACAGTATGTACCTGCTCCCTGGGTACCTGCACAGTGTGTACCTGCCCCCTGGGTACCTGCACGGTATGTATCCGCCCCCTGGGTACCTGCACAGTATGTACCTGCTCCCTGGTTACCTGCACAGTGTGTACCTGCCCCCTGGGTACCTGCACAGTATGTGTATCCGCCCCCTGGGTACCTGCACAGTATGCATCCGCCCCTTGGTACCTGCACAGTATGTACCTGCCCCCTGGGTGCCTGCACAGTATGTACCTGCTCCCTGGGTACCTGCACAGTGTGTACCTGCCCCCTGGGTACCTGCACAGTATGTATCCGCCCCCTGGGTACCTGCACAGTATGTACCTGTCCCCTGGGTACTTGCACAGTATGTATCTGCCCCCTGCGTACCTGCACAGTGTGTATCCGCCCCCTCGGTACCAGCACAGTATGTACCTGCACCCTGGGTACCTGCACAGTATGTATCTGCCCCCTGGGTACCTGCACAGTATGTACCTGCTATCTGGGTACCTGCACAGTATGTATCTGCCTCCTGGGTACCTGCATAGTATGTACCTGCCCCCTGGGTGCCTACAGAATATATACCTGCCCCCTGGGTACCTGCGCAGTATGTACCTGCCCCCTGGGTACGTGCACAGTATGTACCTGCCCCCTGGGTACCTGCACAGTATGTATCCGCCCTTTGGGTACCTGCACAGTATGTATCTGCCCTTTGGGTACCTGCACAGTATGTACCTGCTCCCTGGGTACCTGCATAGTGTGTTCCTGCCCCCTGGGTACCTGCACAGTATGTACCTGCTCCCTGGGTACCTGCACAGTATGCACCTGCTCCCTGGGTACCTGCACAGTATGTATCTGCCCCCTGGGTACCTGCACAGTATGTACCTGCCCCCTGGGTACCAGCAAAGTATGTACCTGCTCCTTGGGTACCTGCACAGTATGTATCTGCCCCCTGGGTACCTGAACAGTATGTACCTGCTCCCTGGGTACCTGCACAGTGTGTATCTGCCCCCTGGGTACCTGCACAGTATGTACCTGCCCCCTGGGTGCCTGCACAGTATGTACCTGCCTTCTGGGTACCTGCACAGTATGTACCTGCCCCCTGGGTACCTGCACAGTATGTACCTGCCCCCTGGGTACCTGCACAGTATGTATCCATCCCCTGGGTACCTGCACAGTATGTATCTGCCCCCTGGGTACCTGCACAGTATGTACCTGCTCCCTGGGTACCTGCAGAGTGTGTACCTGCCCCCTGGGTACCTGCACAGTATGTATCCGCCCCCTGGGTACCTGCACAGTATGTACCTGCCCCCTGGGTACCTGCACAGTGTGTACCTGCCCCCTGGGTACCTGCACAGTATGTACCTGCTCCCTGGGTACCTGCAGAGTGTGTACCTGCCCCCTGGGTACCTGCACAGTATGTATCCGCCCCCTGGGTACCTGCACAGTATGTATCTGCCCCCTGGGTACCTTCACAGTATGTACCTGCTCCCTGGGTACCTGCACAATATGTACCTGCCCCCCGGGTACCTGCACAGTATCTACCTGCCCCTGGGTCCTGCACAGTATGTACCTGCTCCCTGGGTACCTGCACAGTGTGTACCTGCCCCCTGGGTACCTGCACAGTATGTATCCGCCCCCTGGGTACCTGCACAGTATGTACCTGCTCCATGGGTCCTGCACAGTATGTACCTGCTCCCTGGGTACCTGCACAGTGTGTACCTGCCCCCTGGGTACCTGCACAGTATGTGTATCCGCCCACTGGGTACCTACACAGCATGCATCCGCCCCTGGGTACCTGCACAGTATGTACCTGCCCCCTGGGTGCCTGCACAGTATGTACCTGCTCCCTGGGTACCTGCACAGTGTGTACCTGCCCCCTGGGTACCTGCACAGTATGTATCCACCCCCTGGGTACTTGCACAGTATGTATCTGCCCCCTGGGTACCTGCACAGTGTGTATCTGCCCCCTGGGTACCTGCACAGTATGTACCTGCCCCCTGGGTACTTGCACAGTATGTATCTGCCCCCTGGGTACCGGCACAGTATGTACCTGCCCCCTGGGTACCTGCACAGTATGTATCTGCTCCCTGGGTACCTGCACAGTATGTACCTGTCCCCTGGGTACTTGCACAGTATGTATCTGCCCCCTGGGTACCTGCACAGTGTGTATCTGCCCCCTGGGTACCTGCACAGTATGTACCTGCCCCCTGGGTACCTGCACAGTATGTATCTGCTCCCTGGGTACCTGCACAGTATGTACCTGTCCCCTGGGTACTTGCACAGTATGTATCTTCCCCCTGGTTACCTGCACAGTGTGTATCTGCTCCCTGGGTACCTGCACACTATGTACCTGCCCCCTGGGTACCTGCACAGTATGTATCTGCCCGCTGGGTACCTGCACAGTATGTACCTGCCCCCTGGGTACCTGCACAGTATGTATCTGCTCCCTGGGTACCTGCACAGTATGTACCTGCTCCCTGGGTACCTGCACAGTATGTACCTGTCCCCTGGGTACTTGCACAGTATGTATCTGCTCCCTGGTTACCTGCACAGTATGTACCTGCCCCCTGGGTACCTGCACAGTATGTATCTGCCCCCTGGGTACCGGCACAGTATGTACCTGCCCCCTGGGTACCTGCACAGTACGTATCTGCTCCCTGGGTACCTGCACAGTATGTACCTGCCCCCTGGGTACCTGCACAGTATGTATCCGCTTTCTGGGTACCTGCACAGTATGTACCTGCCCCCTGGGTACCTGCACAGTATGTATCTGCTCCTGGGTACCTGCACAGTATGTACCTGCCCCTTGGGTACCTGCGCAGTATGTATCCGCCCCCTGGGTACCTGCACAGTATGTACCTGCCCCTTGGGTACCTGCACAGTATGTACCTGCCCCCTGGGTACCTGCACAGTATGTATCCGCCCCCTGGGTACCTGCACAGTATGTACCTGCCCCCTGGGTACCTGCACAGTATGTATCTGCCCTTTGGGTACCTGCACAGTATGTACCTGCCCCCTGGGTACCTGCACAGTATGTATCTGCCCCCTGGGTACCTGCACAGTATGTACCTTCCTCCTTGGTGCCTGCACAGTATATACCTGCCCCCTGGGTACCTGCACAGTATGTACCTGCCCCCTGGGTACCTGCACAGTATGTATCCGCCCCCTGGGTACCTGCACAGTATTTATCTGCCCCCTGGGTTCCTGCACAGTATGTACCTGCTCCCTGGGTACCTGCACAGTGTGTACCTGCCCCCTGGGTACCTGCACAGTGTGTACCTGCCCCCTGGGTACCTGCACAGTATGTACCTGCTCCCTGGGTACCTGCACAGTATGTACCTGCTCCCTGGGTACCTGCACAGTATGTATCTGCCCCCTGGGTACCTGCACAGTATGTACCTGCCCCCTGGGTATCTGCACAGTATGTACCTTCCCCCTGGGTACCTGCACAGTATGTACCTGCTCCCTGGGTACCTGCACAGTGTGTACCTGCCCCCTGGGTACCTGCACAGTGTGTACCTGCCCCCTGGGTACCTGCACAGTGTGTATCTGCCCCCTGGGTACCTGCACAGTATGTACCTGCCCCTTGGGTACCTGCACAGTATGTATCTGCCCCCTAGGTACCTGCACAGTATGTACCTGCCCCCTGGGTACCTGCACAGTATGTATCTGCTCCCTGGGTACCTGCACAGTATGTACCTACCCGCTGGGTACCTGCACAGTATGTATCTGCCCCCTGGGTACCTGCACAGTGAGTATCTGCCCCATGGGTACCTGCACAGTATGTACATGCCCCCTGGGTACCTGCACAGTATATATCTGCTCCCTGGGTACCTGCAAAGTATGTACCTGCCCCCTGGGTACCTGCACAGTATGTATCCGCTCCCTGGGTACCTGCACAGTATGTACCTGCCCCCTGGGTACCTGCACAGTATGTATCTGCTCCCTGGGTACCTGCACAGTATGTACCTGCCCCCTGGGTACCTGCACAGTATGTATCCGCCCCCTGGGTACCTACACAGTATGTACCTGCCCCCTGGGTACCTGCACAGTATGTATCTGCCCCCTGGGTACCTGCACAGTATGTACCTGCTCCCTGGGTACCTGCACAGTGTGTACCTGCCCCCTGGGTACCTGCACGGTATATATCTGCCCCCTGGGTACCTGCACAGTATGTACCTACTCCCTGGGTCCTGCTCAGTATGTACCTGCTCCCTGGGTACCTGCACAGTGTGTACCTGCCCCCTGGGTACCTGCATAGTATGTGTATCCGATCCCTGGGTACCTGCACAGTATGCATCCGCCCCTTGGTACCTGCACAGTATGTACCTGCCCCCTGGGTGCCTGCACAGTATGTACCTGCTCCCTGGGTACCTGCACAGTGTGTACCTGCCCCCTGGGTACCTGCACAGTATGTATCCGCCCCCTGGGTACCTGCACAGTATGTACCTGTCCCCTGGGTACTTGCACAGTATGTATATGCCCCCTGGGTACCTGCACAGTGTGTATCCGCCCCCTCGGTACCAGCACAGTATGTACCTGCCCCCTGGGTACCTGCACAGTATGTATCTGCCCCCTGGGTACCTGCACAGTATGTACCTGCTCCCTGGGTACCTGCACAGTATGTATCTGCCTCCTGGGTACCTGCATAGTATGTACCTGCCCCCTGGGTGCCTACAGAAAATATACCTGCCCCCTGGGTACCTGCGCAGTATGTACCTGCCCCCTGGGTACGTGCACAGTATGTACCTGCCCCCTGGGTACCTGCACAGTATGTATCCGCCCTTTGGGTACCTGCACAGTATGTATCTGCCCTTTGGGTACCTGCACAGTATGTACCTGCTCCCTGGGTACCTGCATAGTGTGTTCCTGCTCCCTGGGTACCTGCACAGTATGTACCTGCTCCCTGGTATCTGCACAGTATGTACCTGCTCCCTGGGTACCTGCACAGTATGTATCTGCCCCCTGGGTACCTGCGCAGTATGTACCTGCCCCCTGGGTACCAGCAAAGTATGTACCTGCTCCCTGGGTACCTGCACAGTATGTATCTGCCCCCTGGGTACCTGAACAGTATGTACCTGCTCCCTGGGTACCTGCACAGTGTGTATCTGCCCCCTGGGTACCTGCACAGTATGTACCTGCCCCCTGGGTGCCTGCACAGTATGTACCTGCCTTCTGGGTACCTGCACAGTATGTACCTGCCCCCTGGGTACCTGCACAGTATGTACCTGCCCCCTGGGTACCTGCACAGTATGTATCCACCCCCTGGGTACCTGCACAGTATGTATCTGCCCCCTGGGTACCTGCACAGTATGTACCTGCTCCCTGGGTACCTGCAGAGTGTGTACCTGCCCCCTGGGTACCTGCACAGTATGTATCCGCCCCCTGGGTACCTGCACAGTATGTACCTGCCCCCTGGGTACCTGCACAGTGTGTACCTGCCCCCTGGGTACCTGCACAGTATGTATCTGCCCCCTGGGTACCTTCACAGTATGTACCTGCTCCCTGGGTACCTGCACAATATGTACCTGCCCCCTGGGTACCTGCACAGTTTGTACCTGCCCCGTGGGTACCTGCACAGTATGTACCTGCCCCTTGGGTACCTGCACAGTATGTACCTGCTCCCTGGGTACCTGCACAGTATGTACCTGCCCCCTGGGTACCTGCACAGTATGTACCTGCCCCCTGGGTACCTGCACAGTATGTACCTGCCCCCTGGGTACCTGCACAGTATGTATCTGCCCCCTGGGTACCTGCACAGTATGTACCTGCCCCCTGGGTACCTGCACAGTATGTACCTGCCCCCTGGGTACCTGCACAGTATGTACCTGCCCCTTGGGTACCTGCACAGTATGTACCTGCTCCCTGGGTACCTGCACAGTATGTACCTGCCCCCTGGGTACCTGTACAGTATGTACCTGCCCCCTGGGTACCTGCACAGTATGTACCTGCCCCTTGGGTACCTGCACAGTATGTACCTGCTCCCTGGGTACCTGCACAGTATTACCTAGCCCCTGGGTACCTGCACAGTATGTATCTGCACCCCTGGGTACCTGCACATTGGTATCTGCCCCCTGGTACCCGCACAGTATGTACCTCCCCTTGGTGTACCTGCCACAAAATTTACCTGCCCCCTGCTTACCTGCACAGTATGTTATCTGCTCCCTGGGTACCTGCACAGTATTACCTGCCCTCTGGTACCTGCACAGTATGGTACTGCCCCTGGGTACCTGCACAGTGTGTATCTGCCCCCTGGGTACGTGGCAACAGTATGTTAACATGCCCCCTGGGTACCGCACAGTATGTATCTGCTTTCCTGGGTACCTGCAAGTAAGTACTGCCCCTGGGTACGTGCACAAGTAGTATCCGCCCCCTGTAACCTGCACAGAATGGCACCTGCCCCCTGGTACCTGCAAAGTATGTATCCTGCTCCCTGGGTATCCTGCACATTATGTACCCGCCCCCTGGGTACCTGCACATATGTATCTCGCCCACTGGGTACCTCACAGTATGTACCTGCCCCCTGGTACCTGCACAGTATGTATCTGCCCCCTGGGACCTCACAGTATGTACACTGCTCCCTGGGTAACCTCACAGTGTGTAACCTGCCCCCTGGGTACCTGCACGTATGTATCCGCCCCTGGGTACCTGCACAGTATGTTACCGCTCCCTGGTTACCTGGCACAGTGTGTACCTCCCCCTGTGTAACCTGCACATATTGTATCCGCCCCCTGGGTACCTGCACAGTATGCATCCGCCCCATGTACCTGCACAGTATGTACCTCCCCCTGGGTGCCTGCACAGTATTACCTGCTCCCTGGTACCTGCACAGTGTGTCCTGCCACTGGGTACCTGCACAGTATGTATCCGCCCCTGGTAACCTGCACAGTATTACCTGTCCCCTGGTACTTGCACAGTAGTATCTGCCCCCTGCGTACCTGCACATGTGTATCCGCCCCCTGGTACCAGCACAGTATGTACCTGCACCCTGGGACCTGCACAGTACGTATCTGCCACGCCCTGGATATCCGGTTCTTACGTGTATGAGTACCTTTGTTCTTAATCTGGGTAAACCTGCACATTATGTATCTGCCTCCTGGTACCTGCATAGTATTACTCTGCCCCCTGGGTGCCTACAGAATATATTTACCTGCCCCCTGGGTAACCTGCGCAGTATGTACCGCCCCCCTGTACGTGGCACAGTTATGTACCTGCCCCTGGTACCTGCACAGGTATGTATCCTCCCTTTGGGGTACCTGCACAGTATGTATCTGCCCTTTGGGTACCTGCACAGTAGTACCTGCTCCTGGTTACCTGCATAGTGTGGTTCCTGCCCCTGGTACCTCGCACATAGTAACCTGCTCCCTGGGTACCTGCACATTATGCACCTGCTCCTGGGTACCTGCACAGTATGTATCTGCCACCTGGGTACCTGCAAACAGTATGTACCTGCCCCCAGGGTACCATGCAAAGTATGTACCTTGCTCCTTGGGTACCTGCACAGTATGTTACTGCCCCCCCTGGTACCCCCTGAACAGTATGGTACCTGCTCCCTGGGTACCTGCATCATGTGTATCTGCCCCCTGGTACCTGCACAGTATGCACCTGCCCCTGGTTGCCTGCACAGTAATGTACCTGCCTTCTGGTTACTGCACAGTATGTACCTGCCCCCTGGGTACCTCTCAGTATGTACCTGCCGCCCTGGGACCTGCACAGTATGATCCATCCCCTGGGTACCTGCACATATGTATCTGCCCCCTGGTACCTGCACAGTATGTACCTGCTCCCAGGTACCTGCAGAGTGTGTACCTGCCCCCAGGGACCTGCACAGTAGTATCCGCCCCCTGGTACCTGCACTGTATTACCTGCCCCCTGGTTACCTGCCCAGTGAGTATCCTGCCCCCAGGGGTACCTGCACAGCATGTTACCTGCTCCCTGGGTAACCTGCAGAGTGTGTACCTGCCCCCTGGGGTACCTGCACCGTATGTATCCCGCCCCCTGGGTACCTGCACAGTATGTATCTGCCCCCTGGGTACCTTCACATATGTACCCCTTGCCCCTGGAACCTGCACAAAATGTACCTGCCCTCCCGGGTACCTGCACAGTATCTACCTGCCCCTGTCCTGCACAGTATGTACCTGCCTCCCTGGTACATGCACAGTGTGACCTGCCCCCTGGTACCTGCACCGTATGTATCCGCCCCCTGGGTACCTGCACATGTATGTACCTGCTCCATGGGTCCTGCACAGTATGTACCTGCTCCCTGGGTACCTGCACAGTGTGGTACTGCCCCCTGGGTACCTGCACATATGTGTTTCCGCCCTCTGGGTACCTACACAGCATGCATCCGCCCGGGTACCTGCACAGTATGTACCAGCCCCTGGTGCCCATGCACAGTATGTACCTGCTCCCTGGGTACCTGCCCAGTGTGTACCTGCCCCCTGGTACCGGCACATATGTAATCCACCCCCTGGGTACTTGCATGCACAGTGATGTATCCTGCCTTCTGCCCCCTGGGTACCTGAACAGTGGTGTATCTGCCCCTGTTACCTGCACAGTATGTAACCGCCCCCTGGGTACTTGCACAGTATGTATCTGGCCTCCCTGGTACCCAAACAGTATTCCCTTGCCTGCCTCCCTGGTACCTGCACAGTATGTATCTGCTCCCTGGGTACCTGCCATATTTACCTGTCCCCTGGGTACTTGCACAGTATGTATCTCCCTCCTGGTAACCTGCACAGTGTGTATCCTGCCACTGGGTACACTGCACAGTATGTACCTGCCCCCTGGTACCTGCACAGTATGTATCGCTCCCTGGTACCTGCACCGTATGTAACCTGTCCTTCCCCTGGGTACTTGCACATATGTATCTTCCCCCTGGTTACCTGCACAGTGTGTATCTGGGCCTCTGCACCTGCACACTATGTCCTGCCCCCAGGGTACCTCACAGTATGTATCTGCCCGCTGTACCTGCACAGTATGTACCTGCCCCCCTGGGTACCGGCACAGTATGTATCTGCTCCCAGGGTACCCTGCAAAGTATGAACCTGCTCCCTGGTACCGCACAGTATGTACCTGTTCCCCTGGGTAACTTGCACAGAGTATCCGTGCTCCTGGTTTACCTGCACAGTATGTACCTGCCCCCTGGTACCTGCACAGTAAGTATCTGCCCCCTGGGTACCGCACAGTATTACCTGCCCCCCTGGTTACCCTGCACAGTACGTATTGCTCCCTGGTACCTGCACAGTATGTACTGCCCCCGGTTACCTGCACAGTATGTATCCCGCTTTCTGGTACCTGCACAGTAATGTACCTCCCCTGGGTACCTGCACAGTATTTTATCTGCTCCTGGTACCTGCACAGTATGTACCTGCCCCTTGTACCTGCGCGAGATGTATCCGCCCCTGGGTACCTGCACAGTATGTACCTGCCCCTTGGGTACCTCACAGTAGTACCTGCCCCCTGGTACCTGCACAGTATGATATCCGCCCCCTGGGACCTGCACAGTAAGTACCTGCCCTGGTACCTGCACAGTATGTATCTGCCCTTTGGTACCTCACAGTATGTACCACCTGCTCCCTGGTTACCTGCACAGTATGTATCTGCCCCTGAACCTGCACAGTATGTTAAACCTGCCTCCTTGGTGCCTGCACAGTATAAACCTGCCCCCTGTGTACCTGCACAGTATGTACCTGCCTCCCCCTGGGTACCTTCACAGTATGTATCCGCCCCCTGGGGTAACTGCACATTATTTTAATCTGCCCCTCTGGTTACCAGCACATATGTACCTGCCATCCCTGGGTACCTGCACAGTGTGGTACCTGCCCCCTGGGTACCTGCACAGGTGAACCTGCCCCCCGGGTCCCTGCACAGTCTGTACCTGCTCCCTGGGTACTTTGCACATTATGACCCCTGCTCCCTTGGTACCTGACAGTATGTATCTGCCCCCGGTACCTGCCCAGTATGTAACCTGCACCCAGGGTATCCCTGCACAGATGGTACCTTCCCCCCCTGGGTACCTGCACATATGTACCTGCGCCTGGGTACCTGCACAGTGTGTACCTGCCCCTGGGTACCTGCACAGTGCGTGTACCTGCCTCCTGGTACCTGCACAGTGGTGTATCTGCCACCCTGGTCCTGCAACGATAGTACCTGCCCCTTGGGTACCTGCACAGTATGTACATGCCCCCTATGTACCTTGCCACAGTATGTACCTGCCCCCTGGTACCTGCACAATGTATCTGCTCCATGGGTACTGCACAGTATGTACCTACCCGCTGGTACCTGCACATAAGTATCTGCCCCCTGGGTACCTGCACAGTGAGTATCTGCCCCATGGGTACCTGCACAGTATTACATGCCCCCTGTACCTGCACAGTATATATCTGCTCCCTGGTACCTGCAAGTATGTACCTGCCCTCCTGGGTACCTGCCCAGTATGTATCCGCCCCTGGTACCCTGCACAGCGTATTACCTGCCCCCCTGGGTACCTGCACAAGTATGAATCCTGCTCCTGGGTCCCTTGCACAATATGGGGTAACCTGCCCCTGGTACCTCACAGTAAAATGTATCCGCCCCCAGGGTCCCTACACAGTATGAACTTCCCCCTGGGTACCAGCACAGTATGTATCTGCCCCCTGGTACCTCACAGTATGTAACCTGCTGCTCCCTGGGTACCTGCACAGTGTGTACCTGCCCCCTGGGTACCTGCACGGTATATATCTGCCCCCTGGGTAACTGCACAGTATGTACCTACTCCGCTGGGTCCTGCTCATATGTACCTGCTCCCTGGGTACCTGCCCAGTGTGTTACCTGCCCCCAGGGTACCTGCATAGTATGGGTATCCGATTCCCGGGGTACCCTGCACAGTATGCATCCGCCCCTTGGTACCTGCACAGTATGTACCGCCCCCTGGTGCCTGCACAGTATGTACCTGCTCCTCTGGGTACCTCACAGTGTGGTACCTGCCCCCTGGGTACCAGCACAGTATGTATCCCCCCCCTGTTACCCTGCACAGTATGGTACCTGTCCCCCTGCGTACTTGCACAGATGTATATCCCCTGGGTACCTGCAACAGTGTGGTACCGCCCCTCGTACCACACAGTATGTACCTTGCACCCTGGGTTACCTGCACAGTATGTATCTGCCCCTGGGGTACCCTGCACAGTAGTACCTGCTCCCTGGTACCTGCATCAGTAATGTCTCTGCCTCCTGGGTACCTGCATAAAATGTACCTGCCCCCTGGGTGCTACAGAAAATATCCCTGCCCCCTGGGTACCTGCGCAAGTATGTACCTGCCCCCTGGTACGTGCCGTATGTACCTGCCCCTGGGTACCTGCACAGTAATGTATCCGCCCTTTGGGTACCTGCACAGTATGTATCTGCCCTTTGGGTACCTGCACAGTAATGTACCTGCTCCTGGGTACCTGCATAGTGTGTTCCTGCTCCCCTGGTACCTGCACAGTCTGTACCTCTCCCTGTATCTGCAACAGTATTACCTGCCCCTGGTACCTGCACAGTATGTATCCTGCCCCCCTGGTAACCTGCGCAGTTGTACAAGCCCCTGGTTACCAGCAAATATGTACCTGCTCCCTGGGTAACCGCTACAGTCTCTTTCTGCCACCTGGGTACCTAACATATGTACCTGCTGCTCCTGGGTATCCATGCACCAGTGTGTATCTGCCCCCTGGTTACCTGCATAAGTAAGTACCTGCCCCCTGGGTGCCTGCACCTATGTACCTGCCTTCTGGGTACCTGCCATATAACCTGCCCCCGGGTACCTGCACAGTATGAACCTGCCCCCTGGGTACCAGCACAGTATGTTATCCACCCCTGGGTACCTGCACAGATGTATCTGCCACCCTGGGTAACCTGCACAGTATGTACCTGCCCCCTGGTACCTGCAATGTGTACCTGCCCCCACTGGGGTACCTTGCAGCAGTATGTATCCGCCCCTGGGGTACCTGCACAGTATGTACCTGCCCCCTGGTACCTGCACAGTGTGTACTGCCGCCCTGGGTACCTGCACAGTATGTTATCTGCCCCCTGGGTACCTTCACAGTACAGTACCTGCTCCCAGGTGTAACCGCACAATATGACCTGCCCCCCGTACCTGCACAGTTCTACTGCCCCTGGGTCCTCACAGTATGTGCCTGCTCCCTGGGTACCTGCACAGTGTGTACCTGCCCCCTGGTAACCTGCACAGTATGTATCAGCCCCTGGGTACCCTGCACAGTATGGATACCTACCCCTGCTCAGGGGTCCTGCACAGTAGTACCTGCTCCCGGGTACCTGCACAGTGTGTACCTGCCCCCTGGGTACCTGCACAGTATGTGTACCGCCACTGGGAACCTGCACATATGCATCCCGCCCCTGGGTACCTGCACAGTAGTACCTGCCCCTGTTGCCTGCACAGTATGTTACCTGCTCCCTGGGGTACCTGCACAGTGTGTACCTGCCCCCTGGGTACCTGCACAGTAAATGTACCACCCCCTGGGTACTTGCACAGTATGTATCTGCCCCCTGGGTCCCCCTGCAACAGTGTGTATCTTGCCCCCTGGTACCTGCACAGTATGTACCTGCCGCCTGGGTAACTTGCACCGTAGTACCTGACCCCTGGGTACCGGCATAACAGTATGTTATCTGCCCCTACGGTACCTGCACAGTATGTACCTGCCCCCTAGGTACCTGCACAGTATGGTATCTGCCACTGGGTACCCTGAACAGTAGTCCCTGCCCCCTGTACCTGCAACAGTATGTACCTGCTCCCTGGTACCTGCACAGTGTAACCTGCCCCCCTGGGTACCTGCACAGTATGTACCTGCCCCCCCTGGGTACCTGCAACAGTAAGTATCTGCCCCCTGGGTACCTGCACATTAATGTAAACCTGCTCCCTGGGTACCTGGCACAGTATGTAACCTGCTCATGGTACCTCACAGTATGTAACCTGCCCTGGGTACTTGCACAGTAGTAACTGCCCCCTGGGTACCTGCACAGTTTGTACCTGCCCCCGTGGTAACCTGCACAGTATGTACCTGCCCCTTGGTTAACTGCACAGTATGTACCTGCTCCCTGGGTACCTGACACCGTATTTACCTGGCCCCCTGGTAACCTGCACCGTATTACACTGCCCCCGGTACCTGCACAGTAATGTAACCTGCCGCCCCTGGGTACCTCACAGTATGACCTGCCCCCTGGTACCTGCACAGTAGGTACCTGCCCCTGGGTACCTGCACAGTATGTCCTGCCCCCCTGGGTACCTGCACAGTAAGTACCTGCCCCTTGGGTACCTGACACTGTATGCGTACCTTCTCCCTGGGACCTGCACAGTATGTACCTTGCCCCCCTGGGTACCTGTACAGTATGTACCTGCCCCCTGAGGTACCTGCCAGTATTACCTGCCCCTTTGGTACTGCACAGTATGTACTGCTCCCTGGGACCTGCACAGTATGTAACCTCCCACTGGGTACCTGTACAGTATAACCCTGCCCCTGGGTACCTGCACAGTATGTTACCTGCCCCCTGGGTACCGGCACAGTATTACCTCCCCTTGGTACCTGCACGGTATGTACCTGCTCCCTGGGTACCTGCACAGTAGGTACCTGCCCCCTGGGTACCCTGCAACAGTAATGGTACCTGCCCCCTGGGTACCTGCACAGTAGTACCTGCCACCTGGGTACCTGCACAGTATGTACCTGCCCCCAGGGGTCCTGCCAGTATTTACCTGCCCCCTGGTACCGCACAGATTACCTGCCCCGTGGGTACCTGCACGGTATGTACCTGCTCCACTGGTACCCTGCACAGAATTACCAGGCCCCCTGGGTACCTTGCACAGTATGTACCTGCCCCCTGGGGACCTCACAGTATTTACCTGCCCTCCCTGGGTACCTCACAGTATGTTACCTGCCCCCCGGGTACCTGCACCGTATGTACCTGCCCCCTGGGCACCTGCACATATGGTACCTCCCCCTGGGTACCTGCACAGTATGAACCTGCCCCCTGGGTACCTGCACAGTATGTACCTGCCCCCTGGGTACCTGCACAGTAGTATCTGCCCCCCGGGTACCAGCACAGTATGTTTCTGCTCCCTGAGTAAGGCACCTTAATGTACTCCAGAGTGGTCAGGCAGGTTTCCTTTAACGTTTCTTAGTGTTGAACTACAGCTGCGGGAATAATTTAGCAGTAATGATAGTAATAACAACCCTACATAAAATTACATCAAAACAAATTACCTATGTTACATTATTCTGTCAATCATTTCCTGCCATTGTTAACACTTCAGTTGTCTAATGTTAGTTAAGATCAATGTTAACACTTGTGTAATGTTAGTTAATGTGAAGACTTACTCAGCCCTGTAAGATCTTAAGTAGGTATTACCAAGGCTGGCTCCTATTGTAACAATTGAAAATATGAAGCATGAACTTTAGCTTATTTGAAAGATAAATGAAAAAATGAGGTACGTAGATGAAGGTGACGTCCCAGAACTCGTATGAAGTTCCTCTCCTTCAGCACTGTCTCTGTAGTGACGTCCCAGAACTTATATGAAGTTCCTCTCCTTCAACACTGTCTCTGTAGTGACGTCCCAGAACTCGTAATGAAGTTCCTCCCTCCACAACTGTCTATCTGTAGTGACTCCCAGAAACTTTATATGAAGTTCCCTCTCCTTCAAACACTGTCTCTGAGTGACGTCCCAGAACTGTATAAGTTCCTCTCCTTCAGCACTGTCTCTGGGAGTGAACGTCCCAGAAACCGTATTGAATATCCTCTCCTTCAACAATGTCTCTGTAGTGAACGGTCCCAGAACTAATATGGAGTTCCTCTCCTTCAACTCTCTCTCTGTAGTGACTCCCGTAAAACATGTAGGTTCCTCTCCTTCAGCACTGGTCTCTGTAGTTGACGTCCCAGAACTCAAATGAAGTTTCATCTCCTTCACCACTGTCTCTAAGAACGTCCAGAACCCATATGAATTCCTCTCCTTCAACACTGTCTCTGTAGTGACGTCCCAGAACTTATATGAAGTTCCCTCTCCTTCAACACAGTCCTCTGTAAGTGACCGTCCCAAACGCATTGAAGTTCCTCTCCTCAACAACTGGCACTGTAAGTGACGTCCCAGAACCATATGAAGTTCCTTACTTCAACACTGTCTCGTTGAGTGACGCTCCCAGAACTCTATATGAAGTTCCTCTCCTTCAACACTGCTCTGTAGTGACGTCCCAGAACTCAATAAGTTTCCACTCCTTCAACACTGTCTCTGCAGTGACGTCCAGAACTCATATGAAGTTCCTCTCCTTCAACACTGGGTCTCTGTATTGACGTCCCAGAACTCATGAGTTCCTCTCCTTCAACACTGTCTCTGTATGAGTCCCAGAACTCATATGAAGATCCTCTCCTGCAACACTGTCTCTGTAGTGACGACCCAGAACACATGAGTACCCCCCCTCTCCTTCAACACTTTCCTCTGTAGTGAAGTCCCAGAACTCATGAAAGTTTCCTCTCCTCAACACTGTCCCTCTGTAGTGACGTCCCAGACTCATATGAAGTTCCTCTTCCTTCAACACTGTCTCCTGTAGTGACTTCCCAGAACTCATATGAAGTTCCTCTCCTTCAGCACGTCTCTGTAGTGACGTCCCAGAACTCATATGAAGTTCCTCTCCTTCAGCACTGTGCTCTGTAGTGACGTCCCATAACTCATATGAAGTTCCCTCTCCTTCAACACTGTCTCTAGTGACGTCCCAGAACTCATATGAAGTCCGCTCCTCGGCACTGTCCTCTGTAGTGACGTCCCAGAACTCATATGAATTCCCTCCTTCAGGCACTGTCTCTGTAGTGACGTCCCAGAACTCCCATAAGTTCTCTCCTTCAACACGGTCTCTGTATGACGTCCCAGAACTCCATGAAGTTCCTCTCCTTCAACACTTCTCTGTATTGACGTCCCCAGAACTTAATGAAGTTCCTCTCCTTCAACACTGACTCTGTAGTGACGTCCCAGAACTCAATAATGAAGTTCTCTCCTTCAACACTGCCTCCTGTAGTGACGTCCCAGAACTCATGAAAGTTTCTCTCCTCAACACTGTCTCTGTAAGGACGTCCCAGAACCATTAATATGAATTCCTTCCTCTCCTTCAACCCTGTCTCTGTAGTGACGTTCCAGAACTTAATGAAGTTCCTCTCCTTCAACACTGTCTCTGTATTGGACGACGTCCAGAACTCATAAGTTTCCCCCCCCTCGCTTCAGCACTGTCTCTGTAGTGACGTCCCAGAACTCAAAGAAGTTCCTCATCCTTCATACACTGTCTCTGGTAGTGACGTCCCAGAACTCAAGAGTTCCTCTCCTTCACACTGTCACTCGTAGTGACGTCCCAAAACTCATGAAGTTCCTCCCTTCAGCACTGTCTCTGTAGTGACTTCCCAGAAGCTCAGGAGTTCCTCTCCATCAACACTGTCACTGTAGTGACGTCCCCAAGAACTCATGAAGTTCCTCCTTCAACACTGTCCGGTAGAGACGTCCGAACTCATGAAGTTCCTCTCTTCCGCACAGTCTCTGTAGTGACGTCCCAGATCTTCATGAAAATTCCTCTCCTTCAACACTGTCTCTGTAGTGACGTCCCAGAACTCATGAAGTTCCTCTCCTTCAACACTGTCTCTGTAGTGACGTCCCAGAACTCATGAAGTTCCTCTCCTTCAGCACTGTCTCTGTAGTGACGTCCCAGAAACTCATTAAAGTTCCTCTCCTTCAGCACTGTCTCTGTAGTGACGTCCCAGAACTCATGAAGTTCCTCTCCTTCAACACTGTCTCTGTAGTGACGTCCCAGAACTCATGAAGTTCCTCTCCTTCAACACTGTCTCGAAGTATGACGACCCAGAACATTATATGAAGTTCCTCTACTCCTTCAACACTGTCTCTAGTGACGTCCCCAGAACTTATATGAAGTTCCTCTCCTTCAACACTGTCTCTGTAGTGACGTCCCAGAACTCATGAAGTTCCTCTCCTTCAGCACTGTCTCTGTAGTGACGTCCCAGAACTCATATGAAGTTCCTCTCCTTCAGCACTGTCTCTGTAGTGACGTCCCAAACTCATAAGTTCCCATCCTTCCAACACTGTCCTCTGTAGTGACGTTCCCAGAACTCATGAAGTTCCTCTCCTTCCAGCACTGGCTCTGTAAGTGACGTTCCCAGAACTCATGAAGAGTTCCTCTCCTTCCACACTGTCTCGAGTGACGTCCCAGAACTCAGAAGTTCCTCTCTTCAACACTGACTCTGTAGTGAACGTCCCAGACTCATGAAGTTACTCTCCTTCAGCACAGTCTCTGTAGTGACGGTCCCAGAACTCATGAAGTTTCCTCTCCTTCAACACTGTCTCTGTATGACGTCCCAAACTCATGAAGTTCCTCGTCCTCACACTGTCTGCCTGTATGACGTCCCCCAGAGAAAAAAAAAACCATTTCCCCCCCCCCCCCCCATGAAGTTCCTCACCTTCTGCACATGTCGCGTAGTGACGTTGCCCAAGAACTCATGAAGTCCTCTCCTTCAAACACGTCTCTGTAGTGACGTCCCAGAACTCATGAAGTTCCTCTCCTTCAACACTGTCTCTGTAGTGACGTCTCAAACTCATATTAAGTTCCTCTCCTTCAGCACCTGTCTTCTCTGTAGTGACCGTCTCAGAACTCAGAAGTTCCTCTCCCTTCAAGACATGTCCTGTAGTCCCGCCAGATGACCCTAGCTGGCAGTCCAAGCTAGAAAGTGACAAAAGTTAACCACTAGAAGACAAAAAGAATGCAGATGTAATATATACAGACTTGCAAAAGCCTTCGACAAGTGTGACCATGGCGTAATAGCGCACAAAATGCGTGCTAAAGGAATAACAGGAAAAGTCGGTCGATGGATCTATAATTTCCTCACTAACAGAACACAGAGAGTAGTCGTCCAACAGAGTAAAGTCCGAGGCAGCTACGGTGAAAAGCTCTGTTCCACAAGGCACAGTACTTCGCTCCCATCTTGTTCCTCATCCTTATATCCGACATAGACAGGATGTCAGCCACAGCACCGTGTCTTCCTTTGCAGATGACACCCGAATCTGCATGACAGTGTCTTCCATTGCAGACACTGCAAAGCTCCAGGCAGACATCAACCAAATCTTTCAGTGGGCTGCAGAAAACAATATGAAGTTCAACGATGAGAAAATTTCAATTACTCAGATATGGTAAACATGAGGAAATTAAATCGTCATCAGAGTACAAAACAAATTCTGGCCACAAAATAGAGCGAAACACCAACGTCAAAGACCTGGGAGTGATCATGTCGGAGGATCTCACCTTCAAGGACCATAACATTGTATCAATCGCATCTGCTAGAAAAATGACAGGATGGATAATGAGAACCTTCAAAACTAGGGAGGCCAAGCCCATGATGACACTCTTCAGGTCACTTGTTCTATCTAGGCTGGAATATTGCTGCACACTTACATCACCTTTCAAGGCAGGTGAAATTGCCGACCTAGAAAATGTACAGAGAACTTTCACGGCGCGCATAACGGAGATAAAACACCTCAATTATTGGAGCGCTTGAGGTTCCTAAACCTGTATTCCCTGGAACGCAGGAGGGAGAGATACATGATTATATACACCTGGAAATCCTAGAGGGACTAGTACCGAACTTGCACACGAAAATCACTCATTACGAAAGCAAAAGACTTGCAGACGATGCACCATCCCCCCAATGAAAAGCAGGGGTGTCACTAGCACGTTAAGAGACCATACAATAAGTGTCAGGGCCCGAGACTGTTCAACTCCTCCCAGCACACATAAGGGGGATTACCAACAGACCCCTGGCAGTCTTCAAGCTGGCACTGGACAAGCACCTAAAGTCAGTTCCGGATCAGCCGGGCTGTAGCTCGTATGTTGGTTTGCGTGCAGCCAGCAGCAACAGCCTGGTTGATCAGGCTCTGATCCACCAGGAGGCCTGGTCTCAGACCGGGCCGCGGGGCGTTGACCCCCGGAACTCTCTCCAGGTAAACTCCAGGTAAACTGTTCGATAAATCACTCTCCATAAGAAAACCATTTAAAAGACTAGTGAGGATTTAAACATGAAAGTCAAGGCAGGATGAACTAAGTCTCAGAATTAGTTAAAAGTGAAGTTTTTAAACCCAATATATCCTTTTAAAAATAGGGGGCAGAGGGCTTTTACTTACAGTTGTGTTGAGACTGTGAGTCAATTTTATTACCCCTTTGCTGGGAAAGTCCCCAGTCCCCTTTTTCAGTGTGGAGAAATGGGGGGGTTAGCGGGAGTAGACACTGAAAAACTCCCTTTAACAACCCACACTGACAATCAAAAAAAATCGCCCACCATGTATTCGTTTCCACAACCCCTACAATTTAAGTTTTTCCTACACTCCCCTATACCAAGAAAAAAAACGGAAAAAGTTCTAACCTGGAAAAGTGGCATAAGTCCCCAAAATATTCTATAACTGTCCCCTTTTTAACCAGTCAAAAGAAAAAATTTGGGGAAAAACCCAATTGATATACACAAAAAAAGAAACTTAAAAGTTTTGAAGTGCAATGTCCACTTCATTTGGGGGACTTTTGGTTTCCCCTTTAAAAAGTTTCTGGGTTTTATCAAAGGTTAGTCCCCCGTCTTTTAAAAAAATTTCCTTTACCCAAAAATAAAATTAAGCTTGGGATCCCCCACACAAGGGCCAAACATTCCTTTTCTATGGGGGAGTATCTCGTTTCTGCGGAAGAAGTTCTGGTTTAGGAAGCATACAGGGAAGGGGTACCTTCATGGTACTTTTAGAAAAAACTGCACCTAAGCCGGTATTGGAGTCATATTTTTTAAAAAAAACCCTGCTTTTTTAATATCTGGAATCTTAAGAAATTAGGGTCTTTAGAGAAAAAATTTTTCTTAATTTCTTTTAATTTTCCTCGAGCAAAGTCGGAAATTTCAAGAGGTTCATTCAAAAACCTTTTTAAGGTAGCCAGATAAGATGCCTGAAAAGATCTAATGTTGGGGTAAAACTTTGCTTTAAAAATTTACAAAAACCCAAGAAAGCTGGGGGGGGAGAGTTCGGGGTTTTGGGGAAATTTTAAAAAACTCTAATAAAGCTTTGATTTTTCGGGGGGAAGAGGCTGAAAAGAGTTATTAGAAAAAAATCAATCCGAGAAAACAACCCTTTTTTTACCAAAAAACATTTCTTGGGTTGGCAGTGAACATGTAAAGAAAAACCCCTAGGGAAAAAACTGATGTTAAGTTTGGATATGCTTGCCCCACGGGGAAATGTAAATTACATTTATGTTGAAAAAATAAACTGAAACTTTTGGCATTTTCCCCAAAGATCTTTCTCATCATCTCACTTAGGTAGCAAAAAAGACGTTACCAAACCAAAGGACAAGTTCTATACTGCATCAGCCCTGGTGTGTAGGAAAAGTGGTGAAATGCTTAGAAGAAGGATCTAACATTACTTGATGATATGCCTTTTGAAATATAAATCTTTTATAAAAAAAGGAAGTAAAAATTTTGTGAAAGGATCCTACCCTATTAAGGACATAGGCTCAGCACCTCAGAGTTTTTGCATTAAGTCCTCTGATGTCAACAGAAAGTCTTATATAAGTTGTCTTCCTTTTTAAAACTATGAAAAAGGTGGGGCAATATAAGAGATACTGAAGGTTCGCACCCCTAAGGTGAACCGAACTGGGTTTCCGGGGCAAAGCCCAACTTATGGACTACCGGGAGGTGACACCGGGAAATATCGTAAAAACATCTGAGAATTTACCAACACTTTGACACCCAAAGACTTGTTGAATTAATGTTGTGGGGGGAAAGTTTTTAGGGGGTCACCAAGCCCTGAAGTTCTTTGCCCAAAAGTTACTTTAAGAGTGTCAATTACGCACCCCTTTTCCCACTCCTCAGTTGCCCTTATAAAGTTTATGGGGGGAAAAAACTAAATCAAATTCATTCGGAAAATTAATCGAATTTTTTCTAAAATATTTTTTAAAGGGAATGTTTATATATAAACCCTTAAATTTTCCCCCTTGACTTCAAAGAGGCCCCCCCAAAAACTTTCCCACAAAATTTTCAAAACCTTATTCGGACCTTTCCTGCTACAAATAGTTTTATTTGATTTTATTGGAAAAAAAGCCCAAAGAACTTCACCCCCTTTATTTTAAAACTTCTCATTGTTTTTTTGGGTATCAAAATAGTTTTGTACTGGCCATTGATAATTTAATTTTTTTTTTTTTTTCGAAATTTATGTCAGAGGTCTCCTAAAAGTTTGGATCAAAGGCCCAAGGGGAAACTGGAAAGGGAAAAATGAACCTCGCATTTACCTCCTTTTTTAGCCCATAAAGTCATGAAGGGATGGACTTTGGGGCCCTCGGGCCTGTCTACCATAGAAAGTTAAAAGGTAAAAAACCCCAAAAGGGGAAAGCACGGGAAATTTTCACCATGGCAAAAAAAAACCCCCAGGGTAGGTAACGTTTCCCCACCCCTTAGGTTTAAGGGAGCAAATTTTTCCTTAAAATTGTTTTGGAATTTGGGTATGCGGGGCGCTAAATTTCCTCCCATTACAGTTTGGGATGTAGGGTGTGGTGAAGAGAGGCTTCACCCCCAAGAAGTTTTATGTTTGTTGCAATTAAGCAAAATGTAATTTTGTTCCACGGTCGGGAAAAAAATTTCCTGGGGGATGCCCACCGGAGAAGATTGAAAAAGGGGTTTGGGAAACCTCTGTATAGTTATGGATTTTAATAGTACGACTTCAGGGAAACTCGAAGCATAATAAAACTAAGGGTTAAAATATATCTATGCCCCCCCCAATGAAAGGGGGTAAAAAAGGGACCAACGATTCAATACTACTCTTTAAAATGGTACCAAAGTTTAAAAATTTGACCATGGGTACTCGCCGGGTACCTCGGGAGGATCAGTTGGAAAAATTTTTACCGATCTACAAAAGTATGAATCGGGGGACTTTGGGGGGCCCAAAAAAAGGGTTTTTCCAAATTTTTTTTCAAGGTTTTCCCAATGCGAGAAATGTCCGGCCCCCGGTAGGTCATGACCCTTTTTAAAAAAACCGGTCACTCTGAAATTAAACTTGGGAAAACCCTAAGATGGAATAGCTATTCATCTAAATTTTAAATTTGAATACTGACTTTTTACAAGATACCTTTATATATTCAAAATTTAATATAAAAATTTTTTTCCCTTTGGAAAACTTGTTTGGGTTTAGGGGAAATTATGGCAATTTCTTAAGGGAGGGGGGAAATTTTTCGTTGTAAATTGACAAAGGAGTCCTTCAAATATTTTAAAGGTTTTAAAGTCGGGGAAAAAATAAAAGGGAGGGACATTTGGGAGAACCCTGGGCTAGGGTCTGACCCCTAGTCAAGACTTTTATGGTATCGGGGGTTTTTATTTCACTTTCTTTCTAACAAGTAAAACCGGTGACCCAACTCCCCTCCCCTTTCGAGAGTCCCATCATTTGGTTTTTAACCCCACATGAATCTCACGAGACATTGTCTCATCGAACTTTCGGGGGGCTTCTTGACTCTACGGGAAGAGGACCCTAAAAACACTTATATCCATTTTTTGGTAAATGAAAAAATCAAAATCAGAAGGAAAAAGGGCCCACCTTTTTTACATTACCTATTAGTACGGAAAAGAAGTGATGGAGCTAGTACGGTTTTCAGACCAACCGTAAACCCTTTTTAGCCTAATTAAAAAAGGGATGGTGGGAAAATGTCTGTAGGGCCCAAGTAGTCGAAAAAATAGCAGAGGAATGAGTTTCTTTAAGATTACGGAAGAGTTTACAAAAAGACAAACATTTGCATCCAGTGTCTCGAAAAAATTGGTAGTTATTTTAAGTCCAAAAAACTTTTCCCTAAACAGAAGAGTGCCTGGTCATTACAGTTTTTAAAAAAACATCTTCCAAAAAATTTTTTTAAAACTTTTTTAAGGGGGCAACTGGACGTTTTGTCTCTTAACCCCCACAAAAATGACAAAGGAAAAAAAGACGTCAGTTTAAACTTTCCACTAAGGCTTTTTTTTCCCTTAAGGTCTGATAAAACCCCTTGCACTTAGGGTTCGACCCCTTTTAAAGGTTTTTTTAAAAGGGAAATTTGTGAGCCACAGCAAAACAGGTCAGCACCCCTAAACAACTTCCCCCCAGCTGTAATCGGGTTTACGTTCTCAAATAAAATGTTCGAATCTGGGGGGGAAAGAGCTGTCAGGAACTGGTCAGAAAACCATGAAGTCTCTAAGAAAATCAAAACCCGGGTGAAAAATTTTCCTAAACCCCTCTATTAAAAAAGTGGGAAAAACGAAAGGGTGTTACCTGTAACTGCGAAAGTTCGGGGCAAAGCTTTTAAGGTGGCATACCTGAAATCTTTCCTGTAAAATTTAGGGGGTTTTTTTGATACCTGGATTTTACCGGAAAGAGAGTTTCGGGGTTAAAACGCCCCCGGCCCGGTCTGGGACCGGCCCCCTCCGGGTTGGACCCGGCGCCTGATCAACCAGGTGTTGCTGCGGGTTTGAAACGAAAAACCAACGTACGAGCCACACCCCGGTTAAACGGGAACCCTGTTTTTGGGTTTGTTTGGGGCCCAGGCCAGTTGAAGACTGAAAGGGGTTCTTTGGTAACCCCCTTATGTGTGCTGGGGGGGGCAGTTGAACAGTCTGGGGCCCCTGACCCTTTATTGTAGGGTTTCTTTTTAAAACGTGTTTAAGTGAAACCCTGTTTTTTCTTTGGGGGGATGGGGGCATCGTTCCCAAAGTTTTTTGTTTTAAAAAAATTGAGTGATTTTCTTTGTGCAAGTTTGGAAAAGTCCCTCTGGGGATTTTCCGGGTGTAAAAAATTTCATGAATCCCCTCCCTCCTCCCGTTCCGGGGAATACGGGTTTTTAGAAACCTAAAGGGCGCTCCCAGTAATTGAGGTTTTTTATCTCCTTTATGCCGCCGTAAAAGTTCTCTGACATTTTCTGGGTTTTTCCCCCGGCCCAAAATTTCCCCCGCCTTAAAAGGGTTTCTGTTAGAGTGCAGCAAAATTCCAGCCTAGATAAAAAGAGCCCTTTGAAGAGGGGGGCCCCAAAACCCCCCCTGGGTTTTTGGCCTCCCAAAGTTTTGAAGGTTCTCATTATCCATCCTGTCATTTTTTAGCAGTTTGGCGATTGTTACAATGTTAGGGTCCTTAAAAGGGAGATCCCCCGGGACTTTTAATCCCTCCAGGCCCTTTGACTTTTGGTGTTTCGCTCTTTTTTTGGGGGCCCAAAGAATTTTTTTTGTACCTGATAAAGTTTAAATTTTTCCTCGGGTTACCTTTACCCTGAGTAATTGAAATTTCTCATCTTTTAAACTTCTTTAATTGTTTTTCTGAAAGCCCCCGAAAAGTTTTGGTTTTAAAGGTCCCCCTGGGGGCCTTGCAGTGTCTGCAAGGGAAGACATTTGTCAGCAGATTGGGTTCATCTGAAAAGGAAAAACACGGTGCGTGGCTGAAATCCTTGTTATGTCGGAAAAATAGGATGGGGAACAAGTTTGGGAAAGCTAGAACTGTCCCTTTGGGTGGGCAGAGCTTTTCCCCGTAGGCCCTCGGATTTTAAACTCTGTTGCCCGACACTTTTCTGTTTTTCCCTTTTAAAGTGGGGAAATTTAAATAGATCCATCAAACCGACTTTTCCTGTTATTTTTTTTAGCGGGAAATTTTGTGCGCTTTTACGCCATGGTCACACTTTTTCGAAGGTTTTTTGCAAAGTCTGTAAATTTTTCATCTGCATTCTTTTTGTCTTTTTAGTGCATTTAGGCCTTGTCGTAGTGATCCATTTGTTGAGACAGCCCGGGAGCGACCTTTTTTCAAAACCCATTTTTCCCCGGGGTTTTGTGTAACTGAGGGGTTTTCTAGAGGGTGGTGACCCTTGCTTCTTAGGACCCTTTAAAGATTTTTATGATATGGGATTTTAAGGGCTTTTGGGTTTCTGTAGTTCTTTGCGTTGTTTTTACTGCCCCCTTTGGGGAAAGTGGGGCTATGTCTGTTTTTTTTTTAGTAACTGGGGGACGACCCCCGGCCCAAAGCCCCCCTCCCCATAGGAGGGGAAAAGGCTGTGATAGGGGTTCTTCCCAGTTCTTGATAAAACACAGAGTTCCATGAGTCGGGCCCCTGGGGAAAAGAGTCCCTGGGCATGTCGCTTTAAGGTTTGCCTCTTCAGTAGGTTAAAATTTTAACATATGATATCCAGGGACAAAGTTGCATAGTTTTTTCAAAGAAATACCAGAAAATAAAAATTCCTAACCGGTGCCCAGGTGTCAGCGGGCCTTTACAAAAAGGTGCGGTTTTTTAAAACCGAAAATTTGTATGAAGAAATGTCTTCCCCTGGGTGAAGGGGGGGAAAAATTGGTTTTTAAATATGTGCTCTGACGGGCATATGTTAAATTACCCCTTCCCTAATTGCTGTTGTGTAACATTTCCTTTTTATTTTCTAATTCAATGTGCTTTCTCTACCTCGGATCTTTCGGGTTTTCTCTCCTAAACTCATTATCTCTAGCTTTTTCCTCAGTTTCCCTTATTTTTTGGGCTTTTTCCCCCAAGTTCTTTTAAAATTTAAACTTTTTTCCTCACGTTTTTTTTAGCTTGTTTCGCACAAAATTTTTGCTCTCACCTCACGATTAAGTTTATCCCCCTCCTTTTTTAATCTTTTTCTCTTATAACGGGTTTTTTTTGATTTTTTTCTTTCAATTAATCTCTCTCCTTTTTCCCCTTTCCTCCCCTCCTTTCCCTCATACCCTCTCGATTTTCTCTTTTTTTTTTTTTCTCCTCTTCTCTTTCGGGAAATTTCTTGGTTTTTCTTTTTTAATTCGATCTCTCCCCTTTTTCTCCCCTCTTAAAGGGCCCCTTCTCCTTTCTTTCTTTTTCCCCTGGATTTTGGAAAGCTAATGAAAAGTTTTTAAATTTTTTTTTTTCCTTTATTCCAAAAACTTACCCCCAGTGTTCACCCAAAACTGCTTTTCCTCCTTCTTCCCAAGAAAACAAAAAATACCGGGGGAAATTTGGAAATGGATATATAAAAGAAAAGGGAAAGGGTTTTAAATTTCCCTGCTCGCTCAAACTTTAAAAAAATTTAAAGGGGGTTTGACCCAATCCCTTCGTTAAACAGTATGTGTGAATAAAAAAGGGGGGTTTCCCTATGGCAGGTCCGAGAAAACGGGAAATAAAAAGGGGTCCCTTGAACCACCCAATTTTTCTCCCAACAAACCAAGATGTCCTGAAAACATTTCCCCTTTTATATAATAAATAGAGATCCAATGAAAAAACTTTTCACGGGAAAAAAATCTCTGGTCCCTAGATCTTTTCCCTCAAAAACGTTTCAATCTCCCCTTTAAACAAAGATGACAGAATTAACTAGAAAAATTTGGGCCTTGACTTGATTACAATGAATTGACTATAACAATCCCCAAATTTTTTTAAAATTTCCCCTGAACTGCACCCTACCAAAGAATGATTATCATGGCGGGTTTGGAAAACCGCCCTTTTGGTATTGGCGTTGGGAAGTTCCATTGTAGATTTCAAGATGGAGTTTGAATTTTTGATTCAGAGAGTGCCGGGAAAGGTTGCCACTGGGTGAAGGCTTACTCAGCCCTGTAACCCCGTCAGTATTCCCCAACCCCCGGGGCTCTTATCACCCTAAAACAACTTCAGTATTACCAAGGGGCTCTTACCAGCCCTGTAACAACTTCAGTATTGAAAAATTTAAAGACACATTTGCAACTTTTGGGGGTATTTTTAAATTGAGGAAACTTTTCGCCACACAGGGTTCATCAGTCCTTACAAAGGAGAACCCGAAGAATAGGAGGAGAATGGGGTAATCATTTCCCTAAACCCTTTGAGTCGAGGTTTCTTCCATCAAACCCCGTTTAAGCCACTGTGGGCGAAAAGTTTCCCCAATAAAGAAACCCAAGAGTTGCACATGTGTCTAATTTATCAACATGTCGGTTTTCTGAACCCTTCATCTACAAAACTTCAGTATTACCCCAAAGGGTTGGGTCTTACTCAGCCCCGTAACAAATTCAGTATTACAAAGGCTGGGTCTTACTCAGCCCCCGTAACAACTTTTAGTAATTTCCAAAGGTTTTGGGTCTTACTCAGCCCTGTAACAACTTCCGTTTACAAAGGGGTGGCCCCTTACCAGCCCTGCAACAACTTTAGTATTACCAAGGCTGGCTCTTTCTCAGCCTTGTAAAAAAACTTCAGTAATTTCCAAAGGGTTTGGGTCTTTCCAGCCCTGTAAAAACTTCCCGTATTACCCAAGGGGGGCTCTTTCTCAACCCCGTAACAACCAGGGATTACAAAGGGTGCTCTTAAATCAGCCTTTTTAACAAGTTCAGTAAATTTCCAAGGTTGGGTCTTACTCAGCCCTGTAACAAAATTCGTTAAATTTCCAAAGCGGCTTTTTCTTTAGCCCTGTAACAACTTCAGTATTACCAAGGTTGGCCCCTTTTTCTCACACTGAACAACTTCAAATATTACCAAGGCTGGTCTTTACTTTAGGCCCCGGAACAACTTTTAGTATTACCAAGGCTGGCCTTACTCAGCCTTGAAAAACTTCAGTATTCCCAAGGGTTTGGGTCTTACTTTAGGCCCCTCTAACAATCAATATTACCAAAAGGGTGGCTTACTCAGCCAACTAACAAATTCAGTATTACCAAGGCCCGGCTCTTACTGAGCCTTGTAACAACTTCAGTAAATTTCCAAAGGGTTGGGGTCTTTCTTTAGCCCCGTAACAGCTTTAGTAAATTTCCAAGGGTGGCTCTTACTCAGCCGTAACTACTTCAGTTTTTACCAAGGGGTGGGTCTTACTCAGCCTTGTAACCAAATTCAGTATTACCAAAGGGTTTGGGCCCCTTCTCAGCCCTGTAAAAACCCTTTAGGATTACCAAGGGTTGCTCTTACTCAGCCCGGGAACAACTTTAGTATTACAAAGGGGTGGCTCTTAACCCCCTTGAACAATTCAGTATTACCAAAGGGTTTGGGTTTACCACCCCGTAAAAATTCAGTAAATTTCCCGGGTGGCTCTTACTCGCCCGTAACAACTTCAATTTTTTAAAAAAAAAAGGTTTGGGTTTACTCACCCTGAACAACTTTAGATTCCAAGGCGGTCTTATCACCCTTAACAACTTCAGTATTACCCCAAAGGGTGGCTTACTCAGCCCGTAACAAATTCAGTATTACCAAGGTTGGCTCTTTCTCACCCTTAAAAACTTCAATAATTTCCAAGGCTGGCTCTTACTCCCGCCCTTAACAACTTTAGTATTCCAAGGCTGGCTCTTACTCCGGGCCCTTTTAACAACTTCAGTATTACCCAAATTTTGGGTCTTACTCAGCCCCGTAACAGCTTCCAAGGTTTTTTACCAAGGCTGGCTCCCTTCTCAGCCTGTAAATACTTTTAGTATTCCAAAAGGGTGGCTCTTACTCAACCCCGTAACAACTTCGTATTAACCAAGGCTGGCTCTTAAACCCGCCCCGTAACAAATTAAATATTACCCAAAGGGTTTTTCTTTACTCAGCCCCGTAACAACTTTTAGTATTTCCCGGGTTTGGGTCTTACCAACCCGTAACAACCTTAGTATTACCAAGGCTGGGTTTACTCCCAAACCCCGGGAAAACGTCTAAAAACCAAGGTGGGTTTACTCAACCCCGTAAAACTTTAGTATTACCAATGCTGCCAGCCCGTAAACAATTCAGTAAAAACCAAGGCTTGGGTCTTACTCAATCCTGTAACAACTTCAGTATTACCAAGGGTTTGGCCCCTTACTCGGGCCCCGTTTCCATCTTTTAGTATTACCAAGGCTGGCTCTTACTCAGCCCGGGAACAACTTCGGGTTTACCAAGGTTAAACTCTTACTCACCCCGTAACAAATTCGATTAAACCCAAAGGGGGGGGTCTTACTCACCCGTAACAACTTCAGATTACCAAGGGTGGCTCTTACTCAGCCCCTTTTAACAACTTCAGTATTACCAAGGTTGGGGTTTACTTTAGCCCTGTAACAAATTTAGTATTACCAAGGCTTTGGGTCTTACCAGCCCGTAACAAAACCCGTATTACGAAGGGTGGCCCCTTACTAAACCTTGTAAAAAACTTAGTATTACCCAAAGGGTTTTCTTACCAACCCTGTAACAACTTCAGTTTTTACCAAGGGGGGCTTTTTACTCAGCCCTGTAACAATTTCATTTACCAAGGTTTGGTTTACAAAACCTGTAACAACTTTAGTATTCCAAGGTTGGTCTTACACGCCCTTTTTAACAACTTTAGTAATTTCCAAGGTTGGCTCTTACTCAGCCCCCTAAAAACTTCAGTAAAAACCAAGGGTTGGTCTTATCAGGCCCCGAAAAAACTTTAGTATTACCAAGGGGTTTGGGTCTTACCAGCCTTGTAACCCAAATTCAGTAATAACCCAAGGGGGGCCCCTTTTCTTTAGCCTTGTAAAAAATTTCAGTTTTTACCAAGGCGGCCTTACTCGGCCCCGTAACAACTTTAGTATTACCAAGGTTGGCTCTTACTCAGGGTTGTAACAATTCAGTATTACCAAAGGTTTGGGTCTTACTCAGCCCGTAAAAACTTTAAATTTCCCAAAGGGTGGCCCCTTACTTTAGCCCCGAAACAACTTCGTAATTTCCAAGGGTTGGGTCTTACTCACCCTGAAAAAACTTTTAGTTTACCAAGGTTGGCTCTTACCAGGCTTTTAACAACTTTAGTATTTCCCAAAGGGTTTGGTCTTATCACCCGTAACAACTTCAGTATTACCAAAGGGTGGGTCCCTTTCTCACCCCTTTTTAAAAATTCGGGATTACCAAAGGGGGGGCTCTTACTCAGCCCTGTAAAAACTTCAGTATTACCAAGGTTGCCCTTACCAGCCTTGTAAAAAAATTCAGTAAATTTCCAAGGTGGCTCTACTCGCCCTTTTAACAACTTCCAGTATTTCCCAAGGTTGGTCTTACTCAGCCCTGTAAAATACTTTGTATTTCCCAAAGGGTTTGGGTCTTACTCAACCCTTTTAAACAACTTTAGAAATTTTCCAAAGGTTTTCTCTTACTCCCGCCCTGTACTTTAAATTCAGTATTACCAAGGGTTTGGGTCTTTTACGCAGCCTTTTAACAACTTTAGTATTAAAAAAGGTGGCCCCTTTCCGCCCCGAACTACTTCCAGTATTACCAAGGTTTTGGGTCTTACTCAGCCCTTTTAACAAAATTTTCCTTTTTAACCCAAAGGTTTGGGTCTTACTCAACCTTGGAACAACTTCAAATATTACCAAGTCTTTGGGCTTACCACCCTGAAAATACTTTGTATTACCAAAAGGGTTTGGGTCTTTAAATCAACCCTTTTAAAAAACTTCAGAATTTCCAAGGGTTTGGGTCTTTTCTTTGCCCTTTTAACCCAACTTCAGTATTACCAAGGTTGGCTTTTTACCAGCTTGTAACAAATTCAGTATTAAAACTGGCTCTTACTCAGCTTGTAACAACTTCAGTATTACCAAGGGGCCCGGTCTTACCAGCCTTGTAACAAATCATATTACCAAAAGGGGTGGCTCTTACTCAGGCCCCGTAACAACTTCAGTATTACAAAAAAGGGTTTTTTCTTACTCATCCCTGAAAAAAACTTCAGTATTACCCAAAGGTGGGTCTTAAATCAGCCCCTTTAAAAACTTATCATTTCCAAGGGTGGCTCTTACTCAGCCCTGTAAAAAACTTCAGTATTACCAAGGGGGGCTCTTACTCAACCCTTTTTAAAAACTTCATATTTCCAAGGTTGGCTCTTACTCAGACCCGTAACAACTTCAGTATTACCCAAAGGGTGGGGTCTTACTTTACCCTGTAACAACTTCATTTTTACCAAAGGGTGGCTCTTAAATCAGGCCTTGTAAACAAAAATTCAGTATTACCAAGGCTGTCTCTTACTCAGCCCGCAACAAATTCGATTACCAAAGGGTGGGTCTTTCTCAGCACTTTAAAAATTCTTAAATTTCCAAGGTTGGGTTTTTCTCAGACCCGTAAAAAACTTCAGATTACCAAGGTTTTGGGTCTTTCTCAGACCTGTAACAATTCATATTTCCAAGGGTGGGGTCTTACCAGCCCTGTTAAAAACTTCCCGTATTACCCAAAGGTTGGCTCCTTTTCAGACCTGTAACAAAATTCCCGTATTACCAAGGCTGGCTCTTACTCAGCCAAAGTAAAACTTCATTTTTACCCCAAAGGGTTTAAATTTACTCACCTTGTAACAACTTTTTGTTTAAACCCAAAGCTGGCTCTTACTCAGACCTGTAAAAAACTTTAGTATTACCAAGGGTTTGGGTCTTACCAACCCCCCCGTTTAAAAAATTCAGTTTTAAAAACCAAGGCTGGCTCTTTTTTCAGCCCTGTAACAATTCAGTATTACAAAGGCCCGGGTTTTACTTTAGCCTTGTAAAAATTTTAGGGATTACCCAAATTGGCTCTACTCAGCCCCCCGGGAACAACTTCAGTATTACCAAATGGGGCCCCCTTACTCACCCTGTAACAACTTCAGTATTACAAAGGGGTTTGGGGTTTACTCGCCCGTAACAACTTCAGTTTTACAAAGGGTGGCTCTTTCTCACCCTGAACAACTTCAGTATTTCAAAGGCTGGGGTCTTACTCAGAATTGTTTAAAAAAGTTCAGTATTACCAAAGGGTTTGCTCTTTTCAGCCCTGTAACAAAATTCGTATTACCAAGGTGGCTTTTTCTCAGCCCCGTTTAAAAACTTCAATATTCCCAAGGGTGGCTTTACTCAGGGGGCCCTTTAACAACTTCGGTATTACCAAGGCTGGCTCTTACTCAGCCCTGCAAAAACTTCAGTATTACCAAAAGGGTGGGTCTTAATCACCCCGGTAAAAAACTTCAGTATTACCAAGGCTGGGTCTTACTCAGCCCTGTAAACTTCAGTAAAAACCAAGGCTGGCCTTTTCTCAGCACTGAACAACTTTCCCCGTATTACCAAGGTTTTGGGTCTTACTCAGGGCCTTAAAAAACTTCAGTAATTTCCAAGGGGTGGCTCTTTCTCACCCTGTAACATCTTCAGTTTTACCAAGGGTTTGGCTCTTAAACCCCGACCGTAACAACTTTAGAAAAAAAAAGGGTGGCTTTTTTACTCGCCCCGTTTAAAAACTTTAGTATTACCAAGGGTTTTGGGTCTTACCTGCCCTTTTAACAACTTTTAGTATTTCCAACGGGTGGGTCTTACCAGAACCCGTAACAACTTCAGTATTACCCCGGTTGGCTCTTACCAGCCCTGTAACAAATTCAGTATTAAACCCAAAGGGTTTGGGCTTTCCAGCCGTTTAAAAACTTCAGTTTTTACCAAGGCTGGCCTTACTCGCCCTGTAAACTTCAGTATTACCAACGGGTTTGGGTCTTACTCAGCCCTCTAAAAAAACTTCATATTACCAAGCTGGCTCCCTTCCCCAGCCCCATAACAACTTTACAATTTTCCCCAAGGGGGTGGCCCCCCTTAAATTGCCCGTAAACAACTTCAGATTACCAAGGGTTTTGGGTCTTACCAGCCCTGTAACAACTTCGGTTTTTAAACCCGGCTGGCTCTTTCTTAGCCCTGTAACAATTCAAAATTACCAAAGGGTTTGGGTTTTTACTCAGCCCGGGAAAAACTTCAGTATTACCCAAGGGTTTGGGTCTTTTCCAAAACCCCGTAAAAACTTCAGTATTACCAAGGTTTGGGTCTTTCTCAGCCCTGTAAAAAAACTTCATAAATTTCCAAGGTGGCTCTTACTCAGCCCCGTAGCAAATTCAGCATTAAACCCCGGTTGGCTCTTTCTCGCCCCGTAAAAAACTTCAGGTAATTTCCCTTTTTGGGTCTTACCTTTAGCCTTTAACAAGTTTAGTTTACCAAGGTTTTTCTCTTACTCAGCCCTGTAACAACTTCAGTATTACCCAAAGGGTGGCTCTTACCTCAGCCCGTAACAAATCAAATAATTTCAAAGGTTGGCTCTTCCAGGGCCCCGTAAAAACTTCAGTATTACCAAAGGTTGGCTCTTACTCTGCCCCGTAACAACTTCATTTTTACCATGGTTTGGCCCCTTACTCAGCCCTGTAAAAAACTTCAGTATTACCAAGGTTTTACTCTTACTCAGCCTTGTAAAAAAACTTTAGTAATTTCCAAAGGGTTTGGTCTTACCCCAGCCTTGGAACAACTTCAGGATTACCCAAAGGGTTTTTTTCTTACTAGCCTTGTAAAAAATTCAGTATTACCAAGGTTGGCTCTTACTCAGCTTGTAACAACTTCAGTTTTTTACCAAGGTTTTGGGTCTTACTCAGCCCTGTAACAACTTCAGTATTACCCAAAGGGTGGGTCTTACTAAACCTTGTAAAAAACTTCAGTATTACCAAGGTTGGCTTTTTACTCAAGCCTAGTAAAAAACTTCGGATTACCAAGGGTTTGGGTCTTAAATCGGCCCTTTAACAATTTAGTTTACCCAAAGGCCCGGGTCTTACTCAGCCTTTTAACAACTTCGTATTTCCCAAAGGGTTTGGGTCTTTTCACCTTGTAACCAAATTTTTAGTATTTCCAAGGCTGGCTCTTACTCAGCTCTGTAACAACTTTAGGGATTTTCCCAAGGGTTGGGGTCTTTCTCAGCCCTTTAACAAATTCAGTATTGCCAAAGCTGGCTCTTACTCAGCCCTTTTAAAAACTTTAGATTACCAAGGGCTCTTACTAGCCAATAACAAAATTTAGTTTTTTACCAAAGCTGGGTCTTACCAGCCCCCGTAACAACTTCAGTATTACCAAGGTTGGCTCTTACTCAGCCCTGTAACAACTTCAGTTAAATTTCCAAGGCCGGCTCTTTTCAGCCCTGTAACAACTTCCGTTTACCAAGGGGTTTGGCCCCTTATCAGCCTTTTAACAACTTCAGTATTACCAAGGTTGGTCTTACTCAGCCCTGTAGCAACTTCAGTTTTTAAACCCAAGGGTGGCTCTTTCTCCCGGCCCCCGTAACAACTTCAAAATTTTCCAAGGTTTGGCTCTTACAACCCCTTTTAAAAATTTTTTTCCAAGGGCTTTTAACCCCCCCCCTTTGGGTCTTACTCAGCCTTGTAAACCAAAATTCATGTTACCCAAAGGTTTGGGTCTTACTCCCGCCTTGTAACAAATTCCCGGGGTTACCCAAAGGTTTTGGTCTTATTAGCCTTTTAACAACTTCAGTAAAACCAAAAGGTTGGCTCCTAAATTTAGCCTTGTAAAAAACTTTCAGTGTTACCAAGGTTGGCTCTTACTCAGGGCCCCGTAACAACTTTGTATTACCAAGGTTGGCTCTTACTCAGCCCTGAAAAAAACTTTAGTAAATTTCCCAAGGGTGGCTCTTACTAAGGGGCCCGTAACCAAATTCAAATATTACCAAACTTTGGGTCCTACTCACCCTTTTAACAACTTAATATTAAACCCAAAGGGGGCTCTTACTCAGCCCCGTAACAACTTCATTTTAACCCAAGGGCAGGCCTTTTCTAGGGGCCCCGTAACAACTTCAGTTTTTTTACCAAAGGGTTTGGGTCCCTTTCTCTGCCCTGTAAAATATTCATATTACCAAGGTGGCTCTTTCTCCCGCCCTGTAAAAAATTCAGTATTACCAAGGGTGGCTCTTACTCACCTTGTAACCAAATTGAAATGTTTCCAAGGTTGGCTCTTAAATCAGCCTTGGGAACAACTTCATGTTACCAAGGTTGGCTCTTACTCGGAAAATTTTAAAGAAAAAAAAAAGGGAAAAAATAAAAAACCAATATTTAAAAACTTTTTTTTTATAAATTTTAAAAAAAAAAACATTTTTAAAAATTTAAAATTTATTATAATTGAAAGAAAAATGAAATATAAAAATGATAATCAGAATTCAACGTCAATATGTTCAGTTGAATAATCCATCAAGGTGACAGGAGGCAGGTCTTTCATCCATCAAGATGATAGGAAGGCAGGTCTTTCATCCATCAAGATGATAGAAGGGGGTCTTTCATCCTCAAGATGATGGGAAAGGGGGGTCTTTCGTCCATCAGGTGATAGGAAGGCAGGTTCTCATCCATCAGAGTAGGAAAGGCAGGTCTTTCTCCATCAAAATGATGGAAGGCAGGTCTTTCATCCTCAAGATGTAGGAAGGGAGGTCTTTTCATCCACCCAAAATGATAGGAAAGGGAGGTCTTTTTATCCATCAAGGATGGGAAGGGAGGTCTTTCATCCATCAAGAAGATAGGGAAGGGAGGGCTTTCACCACAAGATGATAGGAAGGCAGGGGCTTTCTATCAAAAATAAAGGCAATTTTTTATCCATCAAGATCATAGGAAGGCAGGTTTTCTCCCTCAAGAGATAGGGGAAAGGGAGGTTTTCACCTCAAGATGTAGGGAAAGGATGTCTTTCATCCTAAGATGATAGGAGGCAGGTCTTTTTTCCTATAGTGTAGGAAGGCAGGTTTTTTCATCCATCAAGATTTACAGGAAGGCGGTCTTTATCCCTCAAGGTTTTGGGGGCGGGCTTTTTCCCTCAAGGTGTAGGAAGGGAGGTCTTTCATCCCTCAAAATGATAGGAAGGCGGTCTTTCTCCTCAAGATAAAGGAAGGGTCTTTCATCCTCAGAGATAGGGAAAGGGAGGCTTTCATCCATCAAGATGATAGGAAGGCAGTCTTTCCCGTCAAGTGATAGGAAGGCAGGTCTTTCATCCACCAAAATGATAGGAAGGCGGTCTTTTTATCCCCAAGATGAAGGAAAGGGAGGGCTTTCACCTCAAGTGATGGAAAAGGGAGGTCTTTCATCCCCAAGAGATAGGAAGGAAAGGGCTTTCATCCATCAAAATGATGAAGGCAGGTTTTCATCCCTCAAAATGATAGGAAGGAGTTTTTTCATCCCCAAGTAATAGGAAGGCAGGTCTTTCTCCCTCAAAAATGTAGGAAGGCCCGGGGCTTAAAACCATCAAGATGATAGGAAGGAGGTCTTTACCATCAAGATGATAGGAAGGCAGGTCTTTCGTCCCTCAAGATTAGGAAGGCAGGTCTTTTATCATCAGATGTAGGAAAGGCGGTTTTTCATCCCTCAAGATGTAGGAAGGCAGGTTTTCATCCGTCAAGATGATAGGAAGGCAGGTCTTTCATCCACAAATGAAGGGGGCAGGTCTTTCATCCCTCAAAATGAAAGGGGGAGGTCTTTCATCCGTCAAGATGATAGGGAAGGGAGGGCTTTTTCATCAAAGGGTTAGGAAGGCATCTTTCTCCATCAAGATGAAGGAAGGCAGTCTTTCATCCATCAAGATGATAGGAAGGAGGTCTTATCCCTCAAGTGATAGGAAAGGAGGTCTTTCATTTCCATCAGATGATAGGAAGGCAGGTCTTTCATCCATCAAGTGATTGGAAGGCAGGTCTTTCATCCATAAGTGTGGAAGGGAGGCTTTCATCCCTCATGATGCAGGAAGGCAGGTCTTTTATCCCTCAAAATGATAGGAAGGCAGGGCTTTCATCGCAAATGATAGGAAGGAGGTCTTTATCCATCAAGTGATAGGAAGGAGGTCTTTCATCCATCAAGATGATAGGAAGGCAGGTCTTTTTCCATCAGATGACAGGGAAAGGGAGGGCTTTCATCCATCAAGAGAAAAAAGGCAGGTTTTCATCCCTCAAGATGATAGGAAGGGAGGTCTTTCATCCATCAAAATGATAGGGAAGGCGGGGCCTTCCCCTCAAGATGAAGGGAAAGGGAGTCTTTTATCCATCAAGAGATGGAACAGGTCTTTCATCCACCCAAAATGATGGAAGGCAGGCTTTATCCATCAAGATGATAGGAAGGCAGGTCTTTATCCTCAAGATATAGGGAAGGGAGGTCTTTCTCCCTCAAGATGAAGGAAGGCAGGGCTTTTCATCCATCAAGAATAGGAAGCGGTTTTTTTCATCCATCAAGATGATGGAAAGGGAGGTCTTTTTCCATCAAGTGTTTGGAAGGGGAGGTCTTTCATCCATCAGATGATAGGGAAGGGAGGTTTTACCCATCAAGATGATAGGAAAGGGAGGGCTTTCACCCCCCAAGTGTAGGAAGGCAGGGCTTTCATTATCAAGTGATAGGGGGCAGGTCTTCACCCCTCAAAGATAGGAAGGCAGGCTTTCACCCATCAAGATGATGGAAGGAGGTCTTTCATCCCTCAAGTGCTAGGAAGCAGGTCTTTCCCCACTGAAATAAGGGTAGTTGCCTGGGGTTTGGCTCACTTATCAGGTATGTAGATAAAAAGTGAGTCCCCGAACTCATGTGAAGTTAGTCTCCCTTTGACATGTTTTTTTGGTTGCCAATGACCCCGCTGACATTTCAAGCTGACATTCCAAGCTGACTTCCAGGCTGACATTCCAATAGAAAGAGACAATAGTTACACCTCTTAAGAAATCCTCTCCTGATAAGAAAAATTTTATAAATGGGGAAGTTGAAATGCAAATCCTGGAATCAAGGCGCTGAACCACGTCTTGAATTGGTTAAAAAAGGGAAAATTTTAACCAATATTCAATTTAAAAAAATAAGTAGAGGCTTTTACTTACAGTTGTGTTGGGAACTGTGAGTCAAGTGACTACCATTTGGTCGGAGCCCCACACGTCACCTTTCCGGGTTGAGAAAAGTAGGGGAGGATAGCGGGAGCTAGACTGACTGGCAATTTCTGCGCGCGCTCAACCAAAAATCGAAAAATTATGGAAGTTGAGTTATATATACCGAAAAATAGCTTAACTCTTTGGCAACACAATGGTACAAGAATGAATGTTCTACGATGTTTCTACAAGAAATTATAGTCATTTATATCAGGTATGGTGACGGTGATATTGGTAGTGAGTCTGCTCACAGCCCATATATATTTTGGAAATTTTTCCTTGTTTTTTATCGTTTTTTCTTGCAAGTAAACTATAGTGACATAAAAACTGACGGTGACGACAACGAAATGGACTAAATATGACAGAAGAGGGACCAGCATTCAAGTACCTGACCTGCTGCCAGACGTGAACCAGACACGAGACGTTTTCCACTACAATGAAATAACTGACCTCCATATCAACTGCACCAGTGTTTAACGGGAAGACAACAGGGCAGAAAACCTGATCAACTAAATCTCCAAGGAAATGACAGTCTGTAGGATTTTTTTCTTCAGTGCCAAACGAGGAAAGAATTGAGCCTTTAAACATGGCTGACCGGCACCCCAAACAGCAGCTACTGCCACGTACAACAAAGCGAAGTGAAATTCTCATCTTGCTGACGTCATCTGTTGACAGTAGCATCATATCTGTACCACCATCATATCACCTTACCAGTGCTAACGAGAGGGAAACACAGGAGACATCGTCAAATCAAACAGTACAAAACCCCAAGTATAGGACGGTTATCCCTCAGTGCCAGTCGTGGGAAAGAAGTGAATAGTTAAATAGTCAAGGTTAATGTTTTAGTAGCTGACCTATATTCAGCTGACCAGTGTACAGTGAGAGAATCATGCAAAAAAAAGCCAATATATCTATAAACTCAAGGAAAGTCAGGTTGTAGGTGGCGTTACTCCCCTAAGTGTTTTAAAAAATGGCTGAGTCAGCAGACCAGGTCAGGGGGAAAAACAACACGACCAACCCCGATAAAGGGAATTGAGGGGGATTTGGAAGGATAAAACCATTGTTTAAACCTTTCTGGTCTACCAGAATGGAAAGGAGTTAGAAGTTAATTGGTGAAGCCAGACTGTGAAGTGAGGTGGGTAGGGGAGTGTGTAATAAGGGGTTAACTGTAAGGGTTTTGTGAAGTTATGGGAAAATGAGAGTGAAGGAGGGTTTTTGAAGAGGAAATTTTACTAGTAATTCAGTGTGATTGCTAAAGCGATACTAAGTGTACTAGGACTGGAAAAGAGAAATAAATTATTATTGTATATAGTAAAAGAGCGAAGAGTGAAAATGGCAGCATTAGAGGGGTACAGGCTGCCATAATTAATTTATATTTCTTCTTCAATTCCATGAAGAAAGAAATCAGTCATGGGGGCTGGAAAAGGGGGAATGGAGTAACAGCGCCCTGGACAGTAAAAGCCCAACAGTTGCCATCCTACCAGAAAAGTAAATGTCATATCGCGCAAGGTATGGCAACAACACATACCCAAACAAAAACAGTGGCACACAGCTCTTATTGTAGCGTTCTTAAGTGTGATATTCAAATTAATCCCGGACCTCAAACTATGTGCAGAGTCAAAACAGACAGATAAATGACGGCGATAATGAGGGTCTAGTAGCTAGGGATGATAACCTTAACCCATATGTAATGCATACATAGGTCAATGTGAGACAATACAGCCATTTTTATCTCAAACACTACCAAACAGGGGCATACACTGTACTAAAGTACGCATGAAAAACAGAAAAGGCACCTTATGTTAATGTGTAAGGGTGGGTGCATGATGGATGTATGTACAATTATAGCACGGTCCCAGAATTCATTTTGTGTTGTAACAAATTTGCATTTGGCACAGTTACCCTTTAGCAGTGATGACATTGTTACCTAATTTTAATACAAATGACCCATTGCCATAAAATTGATGATTAGATTGTTTTTTGAAAACAGGCCTTCACTTTATTCATGTCAATGCAAGTTCACTTCTTCCTAATTGGAAGAGATTAGATTCTAGCTAACAAAATTAGGGCGGCAGTTAAGCCAATCTCTAAATCTTGGTTGGATGATACAGTGACTGAGACAAAGGTCAAAATAGAAGGTTACAATATAAAAACGCTTAGATAGGAACAAAAGGTGGTAGAGTATGTGCCTACATTAGAAATGACTTATCTTACAACCCAAGACCTGATTTAAATAACAATAAACTGGAGATTTCTATGGTTTGAAGTGCTGCTTCCCAAGACCAAACCCATCTTAGTAGGAACTAGTTACCGCCCTCCTACCCAGGACCAGTTCTTAGAAGACTTTTCCAGAGTCTTGTCCGGAGTTGAAAACAATTGCGAGACAATAATACTGGGCGACTTCAATATCTGTTTTCAGCAGCAAAATAACGGGCTATGCAAAAGGTATAAGCAAATCCTAGGATTAAATAGCTACACCCAACTAATTAATACACCAACCTAATTGACCACATACTTTGTAACCGCTCTGAGAACATTAGTCAGTCAGGCGTCATTACCACAGGTCTTAGTGATCATTTCATCATTTTACTGCACCAGGAAAATCACTAGGATAGAATAGGCCTACACAGGCAATAAAAATGAGGTCAACTAGAAACTACAGAAAAGAAACACTGGTAAATAGGCTACACAATTGTGACTGGACAGAGATAACAAGTTGCACGGACGTAAACGATGCCTGGGAAAAATTCAAAACAATGTTCACTAAACCTTTTAATTAAATATTGCACCAGTAAAGAGGTTAGATTAAACGAAGAACTGAACCCTGGATACTACTGAGATATTATATAATATGAAATTTTAGAGACCAGCTGCTAAAAAGATTTAAAGCAAACAGACAGGATATTGCAGCACTAAATGAATTCCAAAGGGTGAGGAAAAGAGTACAGAGGCTTATAAAAGGAGCAAAGGCAAAGCACTACTGCTCAAAAATTGAAGAGTATAAGCATACCCCAGAAAGCTGTGGCAACAACTAAAACAGTTGGGGTATAGCCATAAGCCAGTAGATAGGTCTAACATAGACTCACTATCGATAATGAGGTATGCCACAAACATCTAAAGGTGGCAAATTGCTTTAATTCCTACTACAACTCTGTTGCATCAACACTAGTAAGTAAACTACCAGCTGCATCAAATACCTTTAAACACAGACTCTGATAAGTTTTCAAAATACTATACCAATAAAGGGGGAACCCCAAACAGTTGTCAACTAGTAGTGTATCTCATGTTCATTCAAAAAGAACTAAGCAGGTTAAACCCAACTAAGAGCACAGGCCATGATAACAATCCCGTCTAAGTTCCTAAAAGATGGTGCTTCTGAACTGGGCAATCCTATTGCTCCCCATAATAATCTATCAATCACCATTTAAAACCGTACCGGAGGGGGGTTTAAGGAGGCCAAGTTACTCCTATCTTCAAGAAAAATAGTTTGGGCTGATGTAAGCAACATGGCCTGTTTTGTATACTCAGTATATATTTTAAATTTGGGGGGAGGGCGGTGTATTTTCAAGTAGTTAAGTACCTTAATGGCAACGCTTCTCCATAGCTATCAATCGGGCTTTAGAAGATTTCCCACTCAACCGATTTCCTCCCTTATTAATCTATTGAAATTTCCTGAGAACTGAAATGTCAAAAGGGAGCCTCATAGGTAAAGGTAACCTTAGACCTGCAAAAGGGCCTTCGATACTGTCAACCAAAATATATTATTAAGAAACTTCAAGCTATCGGTTTTAGGTTCTGTAGACTGGTTTAAGTCCTACCTTAACAACAGGAGACAAATAGTCCCAAAAACAACAAAACGGAATCAGAACCCCTGCCGATAACAGTGGGTTCCCCAAGGTAGTATTCTGGGTCCCTTATTTTTCTTATGTTATGTCAATGATATGCCTATCATGCAAGTGCAAACTCCTACTGTATCAGATGACAGTGCTCTGTTATGACAGGTAAAGACCCACAAGATATTGGGTAATGTTTTAACACTGGAACTGGAGTCCTGCAGCAAAAGGTTAGTAGACAACAAACTATCATTACACCTAGGGAAAACTCAAGCCATTCTCTTTGGAACGAAACATAAACTGAGAAGGGTAAATTTAAATTTTTAATGTTCAGTGTAATGGGGAGGGCCATCCTTTGGTTTCCCTCAGTAAAATATCTGGGAAAACCCCTTTGACCCATGCATGTCAGGAGAAATTTATAGGGAACAGTGTAGTAAAGAAGGGGAATGCCAGACTGAAGTTCCTGTATAGACAAGCACAGTGTCTACATACTGAGGCTCCCAGGACCTATGTCTAGCCCTTATACAAAGCCATATGGATTACGCTTGCTCTTCATGGTACTCTGCCTTGACAAAAAAACTGAAAGATAGACTGCAAATCACCCAGAACAAAATCGTAAGTTCATCCTGGGGCTGGGACCAAAGAGAACATGTAGGGGCCCGGATGAATTACAGCAGTTGGATATGCTTTAATTTTTGAAGACAGAGTTAAAACACCTGAAGCTAAATCATGTTTATAAAATTGCTCACGAACAGTGTCCCAGAATATCTTGCTGTCAATTTTGTCAAGGTTGGGGAACCAAAGCAATCATAGTACTAGGGGGAGAGAGCACAACTTTGTATTACCCACAGTCAGAGGCCGGCTTCAAACACCTTTTAATGTACAGCAATAAAGGAATGGAACAGACTACCCACACATGTCAAGCCCGTCATAGCATGAACCAATTCAAGAAGACTGCCAAAAAGTGTCTGATGAATGAAGCTACAGAAAGGGAGGGGAATGATTTTCTATTTTTTAGCTAAATACGTGTAATTTTACCTTATTCCTAGTAATGACCCTCGTATTGTAGATAGTCTTAATGACCCTCGTGTAGTGATAGTCTTTTTAGTGTGATAATAAGATGTTATCTTCATTGTAGAATAATAAGAAAATATTATAACCTTTATATTATAATAATAAGGTAAAAGGACCCCAATGGAAATAAGTCACTCTGTCTGACTTTTATGGGTTATCCTAAGTTCTCTACACATATACTGCTATGTATGATAATTCTATGTAACTGTATTTGTGTATACCTGAATAAATTTACTTACTTACTTACTAATATAATAACTGACTATTTGGCATCATAAAACAGAAGGCAGAGCTTATCCTTAGAGTTAGAGACAACCATTAATCATATGGGAATGCTCGGCAGTGCTCCCGCTCCAGAGAGAGCCAGGAGAAATCACTTCATTATTACGCTTATATCAGCTTATATATCAACTCTACGGCTTATTTATCTATCAGAATTGATCTAATATGATATAATAAACACTCTAAATAACATACAAACATGTTATATACTCTAGACTGAAAAAAAAGGCAATAATATGGCGAGAGATTGTCGGGAATATTTTGATATAAATGAGTTACTGCTCTCCATGTCGTCTCTGAGTAGGAGAAAACGGTGTTTTGAAGAGGATAACTGCACTAGAACATCAGTTTACTAAGAAATACACCCAAACAAACGCGATTTTCGCGATTTTTTTTTTTTTTTTTTTTGAGACGGTGGGTCGGCCGGCGCTCCAGGCCAATATCTCGGAAGTAACTTATTCACCTAAGGTACCTATTTCTGCCTTTATTACTTAATTAAATGGAATAATATTCACAGAAATTGTAGAATAATGATTTCTCTATTTTTCTACAAGCTATATTTGGAAATATTCCAAATACTTTCGGAGTTATGTGGGAGTAAAGGGCAGATTTTTTGCAAAATTCCAGAAACTAACAAACTTTATTTTTTTGTGAAATAAAGATAAGTTATTTAGAGAAAAGGCGTTGAGTAAAATTCGTATAAGCATTGCTCTCTCGGCACCAAGTGTCCAAACAACCTTACGTCGTCACATATAGGAATAAATCGCCCCCCAAGGGCATTTTCAGCAAATCAGTCCTTTTTCAGTCTTTTCTCAGTTGTCGTTTGAGGTATATTTTTGATAAATATTTTCAAGAAAGAGTGAAAGCACTTTGTCTTGTGTACCAAAACTGGAGGAAATCGGACGGTAAACAAAAAAGCAACATTTTTTTGGGCGAGGCCCGCCTTAAGGGCAATTTTCCGCGCGCGCTCACCCAAAAATCGAAAAAATATGGAAATTGAGTTATATATACTGAAAAATAGCTCAACTCTTTGGCAACACAATGGTACCAGAATGAATGTTCTACGACGTTTCTACAAGAAATTATAGTCATTTATATCAGGTATGGTGACGGCGATGTTTGTAAAGGGCAGATTTTTTTTGCAATATTCCAGAAACTAACAAACTTTATTTTTTTGTGAAATAACGATAAGGTATTTTAGAGGAAATCGATCGGTCAAAATAAGTATTAGCATTGTTCTCTCGGCACCAAGTGTCCAAACAACCTTACATAGCCCCATATAAGAATGACTTCTGTCCCAAGGGCATTTTCAGTAAATTAGTCTTTTCTCAGTTGTTGTTTGAGGTATATTTTTGATAAATATTTTCAAGAAAGAGTGAGAACACTTTGTCTTGTGCACCAAAACTGGAGGAAATCGGACGGTAAATAAACGAGTTAGGAATTTTGCCCGACGGCACCCTTAATACCTTGCAGGAGCACCAGTTCAAGTGAGCGCCTACTAGAGCAAACAGCGTGGCAAACACCAGGGATTCATTGATGCCATGTCGTATTAACACTGCCCTTTTAAAAGGAAGGTGATGCTGACCCAGAGTTTAGTGGCTCTGAGATGGATGTGGCCACAAGTGGTCGAGGAAATATTGAAAACCTCGATAATAACCCACATGCAACATTTGACACACTTTCAATTATGATACCACTGGTAGTGGTAACCATGCTAGCATATCCTTTAACCTATGCCCGAAGTAAAGAAAAACGAATCTGGAAAGTGTGTAATATGTGTTGAGCAAGCCAGCTGGGTGGCTGGTTGATTGACTTTGGCTGTCTCTGTCTCCCAAGTACACAGAAGTTCAGTTATCACACATAGTGTAAATTACCTAGGATAACCCAAGAAAGCCAGACAAAGTTCTCTAGTGTGCTTGTAGATTTTTTTTTTTTCAACAAGTCGGCCGTCTTCCATCGAGGCAGGGTGACCCAAAAAGAAAAAAAATCCCCGAAAAGAAAATACTTTCATCTTTCAACGCTTTTACCTCTTCAAGGGGGGCTCCTTGACGTGGTGAAGAGGCTCTTGGTCTGAGGAATTAGACCTGTCGGTCTCCTTCCTCAGACCGAACCTACTTACCCCCCAATCCCCCGTTCCCTATCCCATCCTCCCCATCCTCCCCTTTTTCCTTTCCTCCTCCTCCTCCTCCTCCCCACCCCTCCCTTTGCCCTTCCTTTTTGGCATTTGGGACTTTTTTTTTTTTCTTCTTTTTTTTTTCCACAGGCATGCTAGTTCCTGGGTAGGGGAAAGGGTACCGGGGTCCATCCCATTCCATTGAGGTTCTTGGCGGTGGCATAGTTTGCCATGGAATCTGGATTGCCTGGAGATGTCCCGATCCCTCTCCTGTATCCCAGAGGGTTGCTTTGGGTGTCTCTCGGGCGACGGGTGTATCTCTGGAAGCCACCTTTCGGATTCCGGGGGTGGTGGCGGATTTCTGGTTGCCCTCTCTTTTGTCCACCGAGGTAGCTCGGCAGATGTGAGGTTGCTATCCTGGATTACCGGTTTACTGGCATGATGGGTAGGGTATGGCACGGGTTCCATGCTGCATCTGCGCTACTTGCAGTGTTGAGGTCCTCTTGGGCGCGGAGGGAGATTTCTGGCCCTTTCATTCCTCCTAGGAACTATCCCTCCCCGGTCCCCCCCTTTTTTTATTCTTTTTTATATTTTTCTTTTCTTTTCTTTTTTTTTCTTAAAAACAAAAAGAAAGAAGTAACCTAACCATGGCAGTCCTAGTCCATGAACCTGCTACCCCCGGGCCCCTTCTTGATGCAGCACCCCGTTCTCACCCTGCCTCATCTTTGGACCACTCTTTGGACACTCCTCATGCCTCTGTATCTCTTGCCGGTGCTGTTTCCTCACCCGCTTCAGGTACTGAGGCCTCAACTGACTCCTTCGATTTATCTGACCTTCGCTCTCCTCTGACTATGCTTCCGGCCTCTCCCTCTACGGTGCAGCAATTTTTGAATCGCCGGCCCGTTCCACGTCGGACCAACTCTGGTCCCACGCCTAAAAGCCAACGACAATTACCTGCTGATGATACTTCTCCACCTTCTTGTTCTTCTCAGAAAAGATCAACACATCCTTCACTACCTTTCCACGCTCAGTTTCAGAATGCGCAATGGACTAAATTCTTCACTTTACGACAGACTTCCTCTACTGCCTATCTTTCCGACCACAGTATTGGCAAGGCACTCCTACGCCATGTTGGTAAAGATATTTCTTTTCATGCTCTTAAGAGCGGTACGTGCATCATCACCGTACAGAATGCTACCCAGGCTCATGAGCTTTCTCGTCTTTCCCATATCGATACTTTTCCTGTCACTATTGAAAAACATCATTCCCTCAATTCTTGTAGTGGTACTGTCATTTCTGCCCCATACCATAGTTCAACAAAATTTTCAGACATGTGGCACTGACATTCTTGAACAGTTGGAACTCCAAGATCTCCCAATGCTCAAGGTAGACACTTATGTTCTTCCTGCTGCGGGCGGAGACGATACCTAGCAATGTGGCTCGTTTAACTTTTGACAGCCATGAAACTCCCTCCTCAGTTTATGTAGCAGGACATCGGTTACAAGTTCGAAAGGTGATCCCTAAAACCGCAACAGTGTAAAAATTGTTGGTTTAATTTGGCCATCTGCGAAATATTGCAGATTATCACTGAATGCCCGGTCTGTGGTGCCGATGACCATTCTAATATGTTTTGCAATCGAAACCCCCTCTTGCCTTAATTGTCTGAGCTCACCCCTTTGTACTCTCACCATTGCCAAGTCTACTTCAATGAGCGGGAAATTCCCTTACCTCAAAGAGGCAGTGGGGCTCCCCTTTTGCGATGGCAGTTTCTTTCTCCACCTCCAAGAGAGACTACCTCGTGTTTCTTTTCCCCTGTTTCAAAACGTCCCCCATTCTGGGATCCCATCTTCTGGGAAAACACCTCTGTGGTTACCTCTCCCATAGTCACTCCTGTATCTAATTCTTTTGCTGTCCTAGGCTCAGTTGTCACTACTTCAAGGCCTCAGTCTGATCTCGCTTCTTCGTGTTCTCCCTCACAAGCCTCAGTAGCGACGAGATCTCGTATTACATTTCCTCCTAATCGCCTCTCTACTTCTCTAAAGTCAAAAAAAGGTCCGTTAACACCTCCTACCCATCTTCCACCTATTCATTTTACCTTCCCTGTCTCTGTACCTGGTTCTTCCCCTCTCACTGGCTCTGTTACAAGTGTAGAGGTTCACCCTCCTCCTCATACTGTTCCTTCCTCCCCTGTTCCTTCCCAAGTTTCTTCTTCTGCCACCTCCCAGGTTTCTGCCTCTTCTGTCCCCTTCCACACTTCTCCAGTTCCCTCCACCCTTTCGCCCCCCTCCCTACCTTGGTACAGTCCATTACAGTTCCGTCTTTACTCACCTCCCCCTACCTTTTCCCAATATTGTCCCCCATCGACGTCTTAAATTTCCCGAAACTTTTTGAAGCAATCTTGAATATATTGCAGAGACCAAATCATCAATGGACACTGATCCACCCCCTTCCTTCCCTCCCTCTCTCCATCCCCAAAATTTCTTTCTTCCAGCGCCCCTTTTTTTAGCTGTTTGAATTTTCCACGCCTCCCATGTGGTTTTTTCTGACCCCTACAGTCCATAGGAACCCTTCCCTGTGGATTTTAGGTATCTTTTCTTGCCAAACATGGCTATTTACAGTGGAAAAATACCGGCCTCAGGGGTAAATTTGGGGGGGAGCTTCGATGTTCTCTCCCCTTTTTCCCCGTTGCTGTTTGCTTTTAAGAACCAAAATTAGCTTGCTGTTATCTCTCCCCTCTCAGGCTATAATTTTTGTATTCTTTAGACCTTTTCCTGGGGGACCTTTAATGAAAGTGGGCCCCCCTTCTACGCACTTATTCCATACCATCCTATTTGTTCGTACTTCGCTCATTACACAGCAGGGATCCACTTCTTTGGTGGTTTTTTGCTCTGTTTTTTATAACTCTCTCCTTTCGGGGAATTTTCATTCCCGGGTATTTTCCTTTCCCTTTTTTTCCCTCATTTTCCGCCCAAAACCCATTCTTTTACTTGGCGATTTTTTAAAGGGCCCACCTTTTCCTCTAGGGGGGGGGGTCTCGCTTTTGATTTCCCGGGGTTTTAGTTAGAGGCTTTTCTTTCCCCCCCACCCTTCAATTTTTTAAATTTCAGGGACTCACTCCCATTTTGTCCCCGGGGGCCACAAATCTTTTCTTGATTGATCTCTCAGTTGCCCCTTTCTTTCCCCTTCCTTTACTTGGTTTTTTTTCCCCCGGGCTTACCTGACGTGTCATTTCCCAATTTATTTTTTACTTCCCCCCTTTTTCACCACCCTTCCCCATCCCACACGGGAATTTGATCAGGCAAATTGGAAACCTTTTTTCCACACCTAAAATTTTTTTGAGAGGTTCCTTCTTCGTCCCCCATTGATGACTTTTTTTCACATCTTTCGTGCTCCGTTTTAACCGCAGCTTCTAATTTTCATACCCCAAATTCGGCAGGCTTTTTCTTTTTTGCCTTTTGGGGGTCTCCTGTTGTGCTCGTCAAAATACGTTCGAAAAGGCTGCATGGGGGAGGTAACCCGGTTAAAAATAAAAACCACAGAGAGGCCTTTTTTAATTTTTAAACGAAAACATGGGGATTCCGGGTCGCCGTGTATCCCTGATGCTTAAAATGCACTTTCGGCAGATTTGTCCCACCATCCCCTTTTGCTTCCTCTATGGTGCAGTTGGAAAAAATTTCGAAAAACTGGTGGGTAAATATTCTCCTGACCCCGGGTCCTGTTTTTGCGGGTTGCCCGGGGTTTTTGATATAGCAAAACCCCCAGAGTTTCCAATGAAATTAACAATCATTTGGTCCAATTTTTTCATGGGGCTCCATCTATGCCCCCCATTTCTTTCCCCCAAAAATCTGCCAGAGGGGTTAGCACCCTTGGGGCTTTTCTTCTCTCAGAGAAGAACCATAATTTTTCCTTTTACACTTCAAGAAATGGGAAAGGGAAAACTCCAGCTTGCCGAAACAAACGGAAACTGGGCCCCCCACGACATTCATAATTTGTGTGCTACAACATTTTCATCCCGTCCCGCCCTTGCAGTCCTATTTACGCCTTTTTTAAAAACTTATTTTTGGGCACAAGGAGTTTTTCCAAAAAGCTTGGGGGGGAAATCTGCCATTGGTTTTCCCCTTTCCCCAAACCAGGCACACAGGGCTGAAGCCTCCCACATCGTCCCCCTTGCTCTTTCCAGGCATTTGCAAAGTGATGGAAAGCCCCGTAAATAGACATTTTGTTTGGTTTTTTAGAGACACAAAAACAGTCTTCTACTCGTCAATTTGGCTTTCCCTAAGGGACATTCTACCATACACCCCTTACTATTCTTGGATACGTATGTTTTTAAAAGCCTTTTCGAATAACCCATCAGTTTTTTGGGCCCAAATTTTTTTGACCTTGGAAATGGCATATGACACAACTTTAGGAAAAATATTTAAACCCAAGCCCCCCTCCCTTTTGGCCTTCCCGGGAAACTACCATCCCTTTTTCCCTTAAAAACTTTTTAATGACAGGCATTTTCCCCTGTTTGGGGTTAAAATGGGGCTCTTCCCCGGGGCTTTACCCCAAACTGAAGGTGTTTCCCCCAGGATGGGTTTGAGTACAACCCCTTTTTTTCCCTTTCTTTAATGATTTTGGCCCCCTGTCTTCCATCAAATATTTTGGGCATCACTCTATGTTGAGACTTTTTCTATTGCCTGGCAGGGATTTACTGTTACCTCAATTTCAGTTTTTCCTCCAGCTGCCCGTCGACCGTTTTTTCCCCAATTTTGGGGCCCCCCACACTGGGTTTTTTAAATTTTTTCCCGCCCCAAAAAACCCCCAAAAAAAAAAATTTCCCTTTCCCCAAAACGCTCGTCATCTCCGAAACATTCTTTTTCCTCTAGGCCCCCCGTATCCCTGAAAAGCAAAAACGTAAAATTTCTGGGGCCCCCTCTTTGACCGTTAAAGGTTTTTCCTGGAAAACCTACATTACCCCTCTGAAGGCATCTTTTCACAGCCGGTTTTTCCCCTTTATGGGGACTGTCGTCGAACCCTTTCCCTGCCTACATTCCCCCCTCATTTTATCGAAAAAATTGATTATGGGGACCAACTATTTTAGCGGCCTCTCCCGCACCTTTTCTAGCCTAACCCCATTCATCACCAAAGGGTTACGTTTTTGCCTTGGTGCTTTTCGCTCTTTCCCCCGTCGGGGGGCCCCTTGCAGAAACAAACGTTCCCTCCCTTTTCTGTTCGGGCCCTGGGCCCAATTTTCCCTTTGCTCTATGTACCTTCTTTATCTCCACAATCCTTCCATTTTTAGAATAGTCACCCATAAAAATAGACATTTTAATTTTTTTGCCGCCCCTGTTTTCATGTCCCTTTTCTCTTCGCCTTCATTCGCTCTTGTCCCTTTTCCTTTTAATTACCACCTTTTTATGTTCATTGTACATCCTCAAATTTTTCCCCCCACCCCCCCTGGGAAAATTCCGCTGTTAGAAATTGGGTTTTTTTTCTCTCCCCTTGCCCGAAAAACCCCCCGTCTACGGTCCCCTTCCCCACTCTCTTTTTCTTGACCACTTCATTTTTCATGCCTTTTCTGTGTACACGATGGCTCTAAGGTCTTCTGACGGGGTTGGGTTCACAGCTTTTTTCCCAAAAAAACGCATACAAGGGGATTTTCTATCTTTTGGGTTGTAATTTTTTTCCCGCGAATTGTATGGGCCCTCCTTTCAGCACTTTTTCCCTATTTCATTTTATGCCTGTGTAAACATTTGTGGTTGTCTCAGACTCCCTTTGTGCTTTTCAAAAGGGTATACAGAAATTTGTTAAACCTAACCCCCCTTATCCCCCCGTTCCCAAATTTTTGGGTTGCAGCATCCCTTTTCCAAGCATAAAGATATTTTTTTTTTTGGGTTTCCCCGGCATGTTTTAGTACAGGGCAATTTAACAGGCAGACACTGCCCGCGCGGGTCAGCAGAACAGAAACCCACCCGTTTCTTTTTGGGTATTCCTTTTTTGGCTATTTTTTGCCCGGAATAAAATTTTCCCCTAAATTTACAACCGTTAGCAAAAAACCCTTGGTCCCACTATGCTCGGGCAACAAACTTCAAACTTTTAAAACCGAAATTTAGGGTTTCTGGCCGTCTTCTTTTCCCAGTGTCGAGGTTTTGGGGGGTTTCTCCCCTCCTTTCCCCATTGGCCATTAAAACCGCCCTTTCTCATGGGTATCCATGGAGAGGGCCCCCTGCTCCTCTCTGTGAGAAATTGGCCCAACTCCATTTCATTTAAAAAACATTTGTTGGCCTGCCCCCTTTTTCAACGGCACGCAAAAAATTTCCTCCGTTCCCCTTTCATCTTCGCTCCCCTGCCCTTTTCTTTTCCTTTCCCCTTTTTACTTATGGACCCCCCTTTCATCTGGGCCTCTCCTGATTTTTGACAACAACGTTTACTTCAAAAAATTTTAAACCTTCAGCCCCCTTTTTAACCCCCAATCTCTTGTTTCCCCTACCCCCATAATCCCCTCCCCTGCTGTTTTTCTGTAACCCAAATGTCATTTCCCCCCCCTTCTGGCCCTCCCAAAACCCTCGCTTCCTCCCCCACCCTGCAGTGCTGTATAAACCCTTTTTGGGGGTTAGCGCTTTTTTTTTTGATTTAATAAAAAATCAACCCCTTTTACCTAAAATTTAAATAAGTTTATTCAGGTATAAATTTAAATACAGTTAAAAAGAGTATCATAATAAACAGTATATGTGTAAGAACCTGGGAAAAACCCAAAAAAATCCCGACAGAAATGACTTTTTTCCCCTGGGGTCCTTTTTCCTTTTTTTTTTAATATAAAGGTTTTTAATTTTTTTCTTATTATTCTATAATGAAGATAAAAATATTTTTATTATTCTAAAAAGGCCCTTTTATACACCCGGGTCTTTAAGATATCTACAATACAAGGGTACTTACAGGGGGAAAAAGGTAAAATTTTCATTTAAAATTTGCTTTAAAAATAAAAATTAAATTCCCCTCCCTTTCTGTAGCTTTCAAATTTTTTACACACCTTTCGGGGACTCTTTTTGAACTGGTTTTATGCTTGCTGGCTTTGACATTTTGCGGGGGAGGGCTTTTTTCCCTTTCCCTTTTTTTGCTGTACAATAAAAGGTGTTTTTAAGCCCGGCCAATGACTGTGGGCACTAAAAAAGTTTGCTCTCCCCCCCCGTACTATGATTGCTTTTGGTTCCCAAACCTTGAAAAAATGACCCGCAAGAATTCTGGGCACTGTCCCGGGGAGCAATTTTTTATAAAAAACATGATTTAGTTCAGTTTGTTTTAACCCCCTGTCCTTCCCCAAAATTTAGCATAAACCAAATGCTGTAATTTTATCCGGCCTTAAAATGGGTCTCTTTGGGCCCCCCGGTACAGGATGAATCTTACGATTTTGTTCTGGGGGTGAAAATTTCCCCTTTTAACTTTTCCCCGGGTTTTTTTGGTTCCCCCAAGGCAAGTAAAGGGGCTAGACATAGGGCCCGCAGCCTCCCGTGGTAGACACTGTTCTTGTCAAAACAGGGGAAATTTAGTCTTGGGATTCTCTTTCCTTTACTACCCCTGTTCCCCATCAAAATTTTCCCCGCATGAAAGGGTCAAAGGGGGTTCCCAGATATTTTAAAAGAAAAAACCCAAAATGATGGGCTCCCCATTACACTGAACATTAAAATTATTTACCATTCTCAGTTTATGTTTCAATTCAAATTCAATTCGAAGTTTATTCTCTGTAAGGATTACAATGCTGAGTTTACAGAATTTGGTTATTGTGTGGTTTACATGTAGTAAAATAATGATTACAGAGTGTACCACTAGAACACCTTGCATGGCTAGGAATTTCGGGCAGACTTAGCTTAATTCTTAATTTTAAAATATTACAAATTATGAGGTAAGTTGGTATTATGGCTAAGTGACTAAATACTAGTTTGTGAGTTTAGCAATGTGAATGCTTTTGTTTTGGCACAGTACATAGTTTCAGTATTGGAGTATTGGCGTTTCGTGCCAAAGAGAATGGCTTCAGTTTTCCCGAGGTGTAATGATAGTTTGTTTTCTACTAACCATTTGCTGCAGGACTCCAGTTCCAGTGTTAAAACATTAGCTATATCTTGTGGATCTTTACCTGACACTAACAGGGCACTGTCATCTGCATACAGTAGGAGTTTGCACTTGACACTGATAGGCATGTCATTGACATAACATAAGAATAATAAGGGACCCAGAATACTACCTTGGAGAACTCCACATGCTATCGGCAGGGATTCTAATTTCGTTTTGTTGATTTTGACTATTTGTCTCCTGTTGCTAAGGTAGGACTTAAACCAGTCTACAGAACCTCTACCGATAGCTTGAAGTTTCTTACATAATATATTGTGGTTGACAGTATCGAAGGCCTTTTGCAGGTCTAAGGTTACCATACCTATGAGGATGCCCTTTTACATTTCAGTTCTCAGGTAATCCATCAGATTAATTAGGGAGGTGTCGGTTGAGTAGGATCTTCTAAAGCCCGATTGATAGCTATGGAGAATGTTGTTGTCATTAAGGTACGATACTACGTGCCGCAAACTGCCCTTCTCACACTATACCATTCACTTATATATCCATACCTCACCTATGCTATCTGTGCTTGGGGTTTAACTGCAGCAACACACCTAAAGCCAATAATAACCCAACAACATTCCCCGTGTCTGACTAAACCTTTACAAAAATTCAATGTATGTCAAAGGCCCTAAAATCTGGAACACCCTACCTGAAAATTCTAAAACTAGAGACACATTCATCACCTTCAAAACTACCATCAGAAAACATCTTATCTCCCTGATACACCCTGTCAACTAATTACACGAATACCACCTGGTTGTTAACACTTTCACTCACCCATTTGACCATAAACAGAATTATCAATCTCAATCTCAAAATAATGAATCTTAACTAGTCATAAGTTGGCCTGTGATACTCCAATAATGAAACTATATATAGTGCCAAAACAAAAGCATTCTCATAGCTAAACTCACAAACTAGTATTTAGTCACTTAGCCATAATACCAACTTACCCCATAATTTTGTAATATTTTAAACTTAAGATTTAATTTAAGTCTGCCTGAAATGCCTAGCCATGCTAGGTGTTCTAGTGGTACACTCTGTAATTATTGTTTTACTACATGTAAACCATACAATAACCAAATTCTGTAAACTCAGCATTGTAATACTTATAGAGAATAAACTTTGAATTGAATTGAATTGAATTGAACTACTTGAGAGTACACCGCCCTCTCTAGAATTTTAGATATTGTACTGAGTATACTAACAGGCCTATAGTTGCTGACATCAGACCTACTATTTTCCTTTAAGATAGGAGTAACTCTGGCCTCCTTGAACCCCTCCGGTACAGTATTAGTAGTGATTAATAGATTTTGTTTTTATTATTTAAAACTCAGGTGCAAAAATATATGGGTACATAATCAATATGTAACAAGATACAGGCAGTGAACAATAATCAACTGTGACTACACAATACTGAAGAAGCACATATATAATGACAGAACTGGCTGCTGCACTCAAGTCAAACACCGTTTGTACGTACTGTGCTTCACATGAAAAGTTGGTCATATAAAAAACGATAGAACCTACCCAGTAAAGCTTACACTCCCCCCCCATGAAAAACGTGCCACTTTCACCTTAGATACACAGTGACAAATCTCTTATACTTAAACATTCGTAAAAGCATTAAAAACTTCAATGACAAAATATATAAACAGAATCCAGCCAGCTAAACGGCTGACACTATAATACAAGGAATGTCTGAACCTGATGGCTCACATCCAACATAGAACACAATCCACCCTACCCTCATATCCCATTCGCTGCCTGACCACAGCAGAGTGCGGTCGTGCTCAGCCCCCCCTCTGCTGTTTTAAAGGCAAAGCTACCTTTTTATCAACAGGGCGCGGTGTGGGGGGAAGGCCCCGAAAAAATCCCAAAGGTATTGGCTGTTAGTGGGGCGTTTTTCCCCCCCTCTTCAGTGCAAGTTTTTACTCCAACAATCTTAGGGAGACCTAGGAATCCAGGACGTTGAGGTGTATGGGGGTAGCCCTAAAAATTGGGGTTATAAAAATTTTCGTCAAACGAATTCCATTTTTGTGTATAAATTCTTTGGTGCGAGTTCCAAGACGGGGTTTTCTTGACGCTCCCTCCAGTGTAAAGGGTGCGTTTGTTTCGAGTATCTCGCCACTTTAGGGGGGTTTAAAGTACGTAATGCCCCCATTTGAGGCAGATGAGGCTAAACCAAAAAGGATTTGTTTTTGAGACTTTATGGAACGTACTTTGGGAAAAAAGGGAAATGGGGGACGGCAGGTGCTTACATGGGCGAGGGGTGGGGGGTCCCTTTTTCCCCCTAAAGATGCCCTTTTGGGGAAACCCATACGTCTTACGGGTGTTGGAGGGACTTAGGACGCAAGTTATGGTATCGTTTCCCGGGGACAGGGGACGTACGTCCCAGAATATGGGGGAATAGACATATGGCGGCAGGAGTGCGTGAAGCGGGAGGAGGGGGGCCAGGAAAACTGGTGAAGCCCCCAAGTTCCCGGGTTTTTTGATGCTGTGGAGCCCCCGGGGGTTTAAGAAAGGGGCGGGGGCGCTTGTGGAGTGAAGGGGTTTGGAAAGATTCCGAAGGGGGAGACGGCATGTGTGGGGTAAGCTGTGATGTAAAAGGTTCTTTTTAAAACAAGGGAAAGTACAGAAGTGCAATTGCAGGAGGAGGTGCAGGCTCTGGGAAAAAAAGAGCTTCAGGAAGTGTTTAAGGGAAACTTTGACGCCACCTGCGGGAGGTTGTTGTTCCTAAAGCGGTGAGAGGACGGGGGGTTGCCTGTGGAGGAATGAAAGGTTTAAAAAACATTTTGCAGGGTTGAGGGCCCCAATTTGTAAGGGAGTTGTCGCCATTTGCTGGGGGGAAAAAGGGCGTGGTGGGGGTTTTGAGGTTCATCGTGAGGGAATTTTCAGAGGTTTTAACTTTGGAAATGTAGAGGGGGCATAAAAGAGGAAAAGAGAGCGGGGGTAAAGATTTAGATGATGCCCGGACACCGGGCGGGGAAAGGGGAAGGCTTGTCGAAGTATTTTCACGATAAGGGGTTTATCGAAAAAAAAGGGGGGGGTTGATGGTGTAAAACCCTTGTGAGGGCCCTCGGGGGGCCGGGGAGGCCCTGGGATGAATGAAGTGGGGGGAAAGGGGTTTGGGAAAAACTATAAAGGGCCCTTGGTGTAGGGCTGTGAACGAAAAGGGGAACTTTTGAAATTATTTGTGAAAAAGGAAATTGGTTTCGATTTTTCTGTATAAATATAGGGGGGAAATGTAGTATTCCTGAAAGGGAAACACAATTTCAAGGGGGAAGATTTGCGAGGTGGGGGGGGTTTTCAGGTCGGGGACTTTTCCATCGGACGTCTGAAAGGTGGTGTGGGTATTTTAAATCAGGGAGGCAAGCCCTTTTTGTGTTGTAAGGAAAGTGAGGGGGGGGGGGGGGAAAAGAGAAATTGCGCAGGGGGATGGGTGGTGGAGGGGGGAAAGGGTATCTTTTGAAAGTGTGTATGCCCCAAAAAAAAATTTGATGTGGGGGTTTAAAAAAAGGGTTTTTTGTTGTAAAGGAAATAGTTTTCTTCTTAGGGGTTTTACCTGCGTGGTTTTGTGTTAGGGGGGACTGGAACGCGTTTTTTTAGAGGGTGATGGGAAACCAAAAGGGGGGGGCACGTGTCGGCGGCTTGCGGGATTTTTTGAGGGATTTTTCATTTGGGGGGTGCGGTTGGAGGAGGGGGGGGTGGGAGGTAGGCACACTTTTGTAAGAGGGGGTTACGCTGCTAGGTTGGATAGGCTTTATATTTTAAAAGGGGTTGGGTTAAAATTTTTTTCCGTACAAAAAAAAAGTAGCTTATTGGGGATCTTGGGCGGTGGGGTTAGCAGAGGGGGGCGTGGGAGCATTTAGCGGGAAAATATCTGGGGGTTTTTGGGGAAATTTAAAATTTACAAGTGTGTTTAGGTGAGGAGGGGGGGGAAAAGAGGGGATTTGAAACGCTGGGGGGGGGGGTTTAGGGTGCGAGTTAAATGGGGGGTAGAGGATGGGGGGTGATGTGGTGGGAGGGTTTGGTTTGTGGCTAAAAAACGGATTAACCAATATTTTTTTAAAGGAAAGGGGAAAATTTATCAATTCTTTAAAATATGGGCTTGTTTAACTATTTGGGGTAGGTTAGGGGTTGTTATGCGAGGGGGGCGGTGGGGGAAATTACCCAATGGATGAAATTATGGAAATTTAAAAGGGGGGGGCTGCGTGTTTTTACGGGAAATGAGGGTTTCCCAAGGGGGTGGGGGTTTAAAAAGGGGGGGGGGGTGGAAGGGGTTTGGTTAGGGGGGCAATAGACCTTCATCGGGTGTATTGCGTGGGCAGAAAAAAAAGGACGGGCAGGAAATAAACTTTTCCAAAATGGTTGGGGGGGTTCATGAGTGGGATAGGAGGGTAAAAGGGGAGGGGAAGGTCATTAACAAGTTTCGGAAGGAAGGGGGGGGCGTTTGTGAAATTTTGGTATGAAAGTAGGAAACGAGAAGGGGTAGAGGTTTGGGGGTTTTAAAAAGGTGTGGGGGGTGTGGTATGTCAGTTGGTAACAGTGATGGGAAAAAGCACTGGGGGGGGAAATAATAAAGGGGGGAAAATATGGGGGGTTTTAAAGTGGAAATGCAAAGGGGGCAAAGCAGGGGAAATTGATGGCCCCCGGGAGAGTTTTTATCCTGAAAATTGGGGAAATTTATTGGGCTTTTTTGGTTAGGTTTTTTAAATTGATGAAGGAGAGAGGTGGTGGGTTTGAAAAGAAGGCAACGGCTGTCGTTGTTTGGTACCAAAGGGTAAGGGGAACCCCATACGCTTGGGGGATTCCCGGGCGATCTCGTTGTTATGCCAGATTTTTTAAAATTTTTTTGCGAAGTTTTTGGGAAATGGGGGGCAAGTGTTGGGGGGGGGGTGGGTAGTATAAAAAAAATCAGTTTGGTTTTGCCAGGGGGGTTTCTATGGGGGGGGGAGGGGCATGGGTTACTTAGGGATTTCGTGGAGGAAAAAGGGGGGGAGGGGAGGGGGGTTTTTGGTGGCCCCTGGGATTGGAAGGAGCATACGATAGAGTGGATCAAAAAGCTTTTGAAAGCCACCCTCGGGGGCCCGGGGGTTTTGGGGGGAAAAAATTTTGTGGGTTGGGTTGAGGCGTTTTATGGAGGTGCAATGGCGGGGTACGATTAATGGGTCGATTGGGGGGGGAAAGGGATTGTAATGGGGGGGGGGACTTGGGGCAGGGGGTTTTGTCCTATGTCACAATTATTGTTTGTGTGCTTACGGGAACCCCTTTTATAGATTGATGGGCAGTGTATGGGGTAAATTTAGAGGGACCGGGGGGGTGGGGTTTGGCGAGGGTTTTGGCCAGTTTTAATTGGGTATGTGGATGATAAAAATGTTCTATCAGGGAGGGGATGTCAATGGACAAAATTAGGTGGGGTATTTACAAATGTTGGGGGGGGCAATTGGTATAAAGGGTAAATTCAGAAAAAACCAAGGGTTCAGGGGGGTTTAGGGGGTTTGGGGGGGGGGGTTTTGTTTGGGGTAGTGCAGTTGTGGGGAAAGGCAGGTAAATTCTTTTTAAAAATTTGGGGTTTCTTATTTATGCAGACGATCAAACTGTGGCATGCAGGGGAAAACTCGTTTTAGGATGGTGGGAAAGGTTTTCGGGGACGTTGGGTGCATTGCGCCTTTTCTTTGACCCTTGTGCAGCGTGCCATGTTTTTAAATATTTTTTATGTATAGAAAAGTATGGAAAGTGGCACCCCGTTTCCCATTAACTGGGCCAGCAATAACAAAACATACTTGGGGAAGGGGTTTTTAAATTTTGTGGGGTTTCGAGCGTTTTTTGGGTAAAATTAAAAGGGATGTGGTAATGTTCCCTGAAAGTATGGGGGGGCTGGGTTTGGGTTGGATTTAAAAAGCGGGGGGGGTAAAAATGTTTTTCTTCAAAAAAAAGGGAGGGGTGATGAGGGAAAGTGTGGGGGGGGGGGGGTTTGGCCAGGATCCAAAAAGATTGAAAAGGGGTGTTTTACAGGAGTTGAGTTCCCATGAGTGTGAAACTGTGTTGAGGGCTCTGGCGTGGGATCGAGAGCCAGAAAAAGGTTTAAAAATAGGTAGGTGGGGTAGTTTTTTTTGCGGGGGGGTTTTTGTAGGGCCTTTTAGGGGGAAATTTTTTCCCCTTGTTTTGCATGGGGAAAGTATATGGAATGGGTTTTGATTTGGGGTTGAGGTTGAAAACTCGGGGTTGGGGGATGTAATGTATAGTTTTTTTTTTTTTTGGCTCGGAAATTTTTACCTTTCGGTTTTTGTTTTAAAACGGGATAGACGCATCGTTAAACGGGGGGGGAGGTGTGGGATTTGTGGTGGGGGGGAAAGGTCGGCTTTTCATGTAGTAATTTTTGTGAGGGAAAGGGGGGGAGTGGTAAAGGGGGGGGTTAAATAGGGAAAAAAATTAGGATGGGGAGGAAAAGGGGAATTTCTGTTTTGAGACATTAATTCTCGACGTGGGGGGTTGGGGGGAAAAATTTGGTAATCAGAGTTGGGGGGAAAATTTTATGGCAGATTATATCTATATAGTGTGGGGGGGGGGGGGCAAACGGGTTTTACGGAGGTGAAAAGGAGGGGGGTTAGCGGTAACGTTCTATAAAAACGGTATGCAGAAAAAAGGGAAAATTATGGGGGAGGGGGGGTTTTGGAAGGATTTTTCAGAGGGTTTAGGAACTTACGTTAAGGTTTTTTTGACTTGTAATATAGGGGGAGGGGGGGGGGGGTTTACGATTGGAAAGTGTTGCGGGGGTTTAGGGAAGTCAGGGGTGAAAACAGGGTTCGCCCCCCGGTAATGGTTGACAACAAATTTTGCGTGAGGGGTTGGGATGAATGAGGGCATGAGTGAATAATAGTGGACCAGGGTGCTGGGCACCTGTGGGGGGCCCCAGTTTTTTGTTGTGCATGGACTTTTCACTTTTCATTTTAGTACTCCTTTTCCCTTAAAGGTAGAAATTTGAAAAGGAAATAAGGTTTTTAAAGGGGGGGGGGGGTTGCAAACATCCCGTCCCAGGCGAGGGTAGGGAAAGATATTGATTAAAAAGTGATGGCAGTTGCTTGTCCAGGTTTAGTATTATGTGTAGTAAAAAGCATTTTTTTGTTTGTAGCGAGATGGGACTACATGCAAGTTGGACTTGTACTTGAGGGAAATTTCTCTCTAACGCCCCGATATGTGAAGGCTGATTGTCAACTGTGATCCCTTCAAATTTGATTTATTATTTTTTGTTGTTATCTTTTTACATAAAAAAGTTTAAGTCATATTTAAATTTTGTTGTTATTCTTGTACATAGCAGTCTTAATTAAAATTTTTATGTTGTTACTTTGTCTAGCAGCTTAAGTCATTTATTTTGTTGATCTATGTCCCTAGAGTCTTAAGTCATATTTTTTATGTTGTTTTTCTATTTTTCATAGCAGTCTTAAGTTTTAAAATTATGTTGTTTTCTATGTACATAGCAGGGCTTAAGTTTTTATTTTATGTTTTTTATTAGTAAAATTCAGTTTAAGTCATTTTTTTTTTGTTGTTAACATGTACATAGCAGTCTTAAGTCATATTATTATGTTGGGTTTTTATGTACTAGCCGTCTTAAGTCATTTTTTTGTTGTTATCTATGTTCATTTGCAAATCTTAAAGGGGATTTATTATGTTGTTATTATGTCCCTTGCAGTTTTTAAGTTTAAATTTTTATGTTTGTTATTACCCACAAAAATTGGGGCCCTCGGTATAAGAGGGGCCCTGCGTTGGGTTATTTAAAACTTACATTATAATAGGTTTAGTAACGTCCCATTAAAGAACAGATCAGCAAAACGGCCCTTGTTTCTGGGAAATTCCCCCCAGGGAAATGTCCTTGGTCCCCTTTCTCTTCCTATTTTAAAATCCAAAAGACCTAAAACCCAAAAGTTTTCCCAACACCTAAAAAAACCCCTTTCTTTGCTGTTTACACGACTTATGTCAATTTTCCCCCCCTAATCTTGCCCCCCCTTAACACCCTTTTTGAAAAGAAAGGGGCCCGATTAAATATCGATTTGGAAAGACAGCCAAAAAACTTTTCATTAACACCGACAAAACTTAAATATAATGTTGGTAGCAGAGCGGAGAGGCCCCAAAAAAAAAATTTAAGATTGAAAACACTTCCCAATTACCAGAAATAATGGGGGGAAAATTTTTAGGCTTTACCTTTACAATTTAAACCCGGAATTTTTAGCACCCCTATCCCGATTAGCCAAAAAAAATATCCAAAAAGGGGTTTGGGGTTCCCCTCCAAGACACCCATTTTCTACGTGCTGCCCAAAAAACCCCTTTTCACACTATACCACTCACTTATTTATCCATCCTCACCTATGCTATTTGGGCTTGGGGTTTAAAATGCAGCAACCCCACCTAAAGCAATAATAAAACCCCCCAAAAAGTGAGTAAGAAAAATCACTAAATCCAAAACCCGGCGCAAAAACCCCCCCCCTCTTCCAAAAAACTAAAAATTACTCCCCGTTCAGTACATCCCCATTATACGGGGCAAACTATATCTAAAGGGCCCCTTAAAATTAAAAATCAAAACCCTTGGGCTTAAAGCTTTCTTGTTAGTTGTGACCGAAACCCCCAGGCATAAACACCCGAAACAAAAAATCTCTAAAGAATTCCCGTGTCCCACTAAACCTTTTTCAAAAATTCAAAAGTATGTCAAAGGGCCCTAAAATTTTTGGGAAAACCCAACCCGAGAACTTAGAACTGCAGGCAAAATTTATCACATTTAAAAAAATTTCCATTAGAAAAATCCTTTTCTCCCTGATACACCCCGTTTAACTAACTTACGAAAACCACCTGGGGGGTTCACACTTTAAATCTCACACTCATTTGCCATAAACCCGTAAAATTTAAACTTTTAGTTTAATTTAATGAATCCCGTGATACTACCCAAAACTGGAAAAATTTTTATACTGTGCCAAAAACCAAAACATTCCACTGCTAAACTCACAAAATAGTTTTTTAGTCATTAGCCATAATACCAAAATTACCTTTATAATTTGTAAATTTTACATTTTTAAAAATAAAACTAAATATGCCCAAAAAGCCTACCATGCTAAGGTTCTAGTGGTACACCTGTAACTCAAAATTTTTCACATTTTTTAAAACCCAAACAATAACCAAATTTCTGTAAACCCCAAATTTTTTAAACCCTTTTTGAGAATAAACTTTGAATTTTAATTTTGAAAATTTTAATTGAATTTTAATTTGGGAAAGTTAAAAGCAGTCTTAAGTTTATATTATTATGTTGTTATTATGTTAAATAGCAGTCTTAAGTCATATTATTTGTTGTTATTAGGGACTAGCAGTCTTAAGTTATTTTAATGTGGGGGTTGTGTTTTGGTGCAGTTTCAAAAAATTTTTTTTTTGTTTTTTTCTGTGTTAGGGGAAAAAATTTTGGGGGGAATTTTTTTTGTGTAGCCGCTAAAATGGCTGGGGGGTTTATACTTTTTACCTTTGTATTCTGTGAGGTTTTTTATAAAAATTTCAGTTTATTTTTTATACTATGTTGCATGAATAGGGTTTACATGCTAAGCTGCACTTTAAATTGCCTTTGGAGTTGAAAATTCAATATTGCAACCTTCTTAGAAATTAAGTTTTTGGGGTTTTCTTTTTACCAGGTTTTAGGTGGGCATTTTGTTAAGTTAAAAGGGCATGTATCCCTTTCTTGTTATTAATATTTTTTGTCTAAGATGTTAAATGTATCAATCTTTTAGGTAATGCCTATGGATCCTTAATTTTTAAGGGTTTAAAATGCAGTCAGGTTTGGGGTTTGGGTTTTATTTGGCGGGAGGGGGGGGGGTGAAAAATGTGTCAAAAGTTTCAGCCTTCACAGGGAAAAAACTCGGGTTTAATGGGTGTATATGGTGTGTGGTTTTAGGGTGTCCCCAAAAACTTTTTTTTCTGTTGTAAAAATTTTTGTTTTGGGTGAATTTGGGGAATTTTTTTATTTTAAATCAAATTTTTTGTACCTTTAATTTAAATTTTCCCCCCTTTTTTATTGTAATGTTTTAAATTTTTTATAAAAAAAAAAACCCCCAAAAAACCTATGGTAATAATTAAATCGACAAGGGGGTGGATTTAAGACAATTTTCGGTTTACACTTCCCAAACCCCCCCCACATGGCTATTAACGGGTTTCCGTCACCCCTCATAAAACCCCCAACGCATTGTTGGGTTTAAATTTGCGTCTTAAATAAATATATTTCCCAAAAAAAAACGCTTTATAAAATTAAAAACCTTAAACCCCAAAAATAAAAAAATTTAAACCCCCATTAAACCCCTGGGAAAAGACCGGGGCCGCGGGGGGATTGGGCCCCCCAAAATCTCTCCAGGTAAACTCCAAAGGGAAAAATCCGCAGACAGATATTTAAACTGTCGGAGATAAACTATGCATCCATTTCCCACCCGAGAATGGCAACATTAGCATTTTAAAATTTAAAAGACATTTTGTAAACACATGACCTTTCTATTGAAAAGATTACTTACTTCCTTTCCCCCCCCAGGTGAAAAAAAAACCAGTTTCACCTGGGGTATACCCCCAAAATCAAAAATCATTCACTTGAACATTATAATGAAAATTTTTGGAAAAAAAAAATCTGTAACAATTTTTTAAGCAAAAAACAAACCCCGGCAAGTTTTTACTTTTTATACAATACCAAAACATTCCCCTAGTTAAAAAAAAAGGTAGTTTGCCCCCAATTTTTTATTTACAAGTTACCCTTGCTCATATATAGGAAGGCCCTGTATAATTTCAGGTTAAAAAAATGCTTTTTTACTAACATGCTTATGTTTAAACCTTACAAAAAAAGGGGGAATCCTTAGATAAATTTTAAAATCTTGGAGTTCACAAAAACACCAAGACATTTTCATTGAATTTCCAAATTGAATATCACCTAAAAATCCTTCCCAACAATTCCCCAAAACACTCAAATATTCCAAAACCCCACTCACACAATGACCTCTGCAAAAACCCCAAAAACCCCCCTTTCCCTGGGAAAGGGCCCGCCCCTTCATGCCCCTGACGCTTTTAAAGACATAAACCCTCAAAAAAAAGGTTCCCCGTTGCCCTCCGAGAAACCCTCTCCCACCCCCTACCATATTTTTCCAAAGTTGGGGCACTTTGTTCTATAAAAGGGGTGTTTCTATGGCCATCCTACGTTCCCCCGCCCCCTTTTCTCTCTTTTCCCCTGATATATACACAAAAAACGCACTAAGTAAGCCCTGCCTTTTGAAACCCCTTTTCCCCAAAACCCCCCCTACATCTAAACTGAGGCTTCAAAAAAACCCACAATCCTTTCCCCCCTTTTCCAGATTACTTTCCCCAAAAAAATTCCTGCACAATCCCTAGGCTTTACAAAAAATAAAATAATTTAAAAAAACTGATTTATCTACCCCACAAACCCCGTACCCCCCCCCTCCCTTTTTCGCCTATTTGTTTTTAAAAACCCCGACGGTTTAAAATTTTGTGAAAAAAACCTATACATTTCCCTCACCCCGTTTGGGCCCGGGTTTCGTAACCCCTTTTTAAACCCACCCCAAATTTTTTTCCCCTGCGTACATCGGGTACACTCCTTCCCTTGCCCCTACCCCCCCAGGCCATTTCTTCCTCTCCCTGGGGCCCTAACCCCCATGTTTTTTCGGCTTCTGAACCCTCATCAATAGACGCAACAAAAGCCTCACCATCTCTCAAAAACTTTGTCCCCTTTCCCCCTTCCGAAGTTTTCCCTGCAGCATCCCCAACCCTCCACTCCTTCCCCCCTAGCCCTTAGCAAACCCCGTTTTCACATATACCCCCTTCTTCCCCTTTTTTCCCCAAAAAAATTAACCCAAGGGCCCCCCCCAAGGTACCCGGAAAATGTTACCCCCCCTTTTTAAAACCCAATTGAAACCCCAACCCCAGAAAAAAAAATGGAAAAAACCCCCTGCTCAACAATTCCCGGGAAAACCCCCTACCCAAAGGGTACAAAGTGCCCCCCATGCCAATTTTGCTGTACAAAAACACATTGCCCAAAGACCCTTGGGTGTAGCGTAAGATGTGTCAGCCTCAATCTGACAAACTTCCCAAAAACCCTATTTACCACAATCTTTGAAATTAAATTTTCCCCCGCCATTGAGCATTTCCCCTATACACAACTCCACAAATTTTCACCCGGTCCCCGACACTCTTTCCTCCCCCCCCCCACCCCCGCCCTCCCGCCCCATCCCCCTTCACCCAATTCTTTTGGGTTTTTAAATTTTTGCACATTCACTTTCCCTACCTGTTGCCATCCCCCAAAAAATCTTTTACTCTTCTAGCCCCAATCCCTCCCTCTTAATTTATTTGGGGCAGTTTTGTGTCATCCTTTAAACCCATGATAAAAGGGGGCTTCACCTCGTTTTGGGCCTCCCCCCCCCCTCGTGTTTTGCCCTTTCCCCCTGCCCTATAAAACGGAAATTTTGTAAAAATGCAAATAATATTTGTGACAACGGGCAACCCTCCCTCAATCCCCTGCCCATTTTTCCAATGCAACCCCACCCTCCCTTTAATCTGTACACACATCCCAGCTCCCAATATAAAGTACGTGCCCAATTCACAATGTCCTCCCCGAACCCCTGCCGCTCCATGATTCTCCACAGAGCCTCCCTCTCGACACTGTCATATGCCGTTCTCCAATCCAACGCCAATCCCCCTCGTTCCCCTCTTGCGGACCCTCAATTAAACCTTCTAATAACCCCATGGCCCTCATACATTGATCTCCTTGGAATCCCATATTGACCCCTCACTATTGCCTTTCAATGATCTTTTTTATTTGATTTCCCAAAATTTTGAAAAAAAGTTTGTAGTCTGCACACTTGAGTGATATAAATCCGGTAATCTCTCACTGTGCACTGACTTTCACCCTTTGGCACCAAAACTACTAGGCTGCGCCTGCAAAGGTCCCAACGCACCCATCTCTTTTATGATATTAAAATAATTGCACCAAAAATCTTTTAATACTCCTCAATGCTGTTGTAAAACTCCGCAGGCAGCCCATCTATCCCCGGCGCCTTACCCCTGCTCATATCTTTAAACGCCGTCCACACCTCTTCCTCCACAATAGGCCCCTGTAACTGTTCCCTGTTATTCCTTCCACCCACATGCTGCACCCATCCCCCTGTCTCTCTTAAAGCCCCCTCTCTCACACCCACACTCCTCTTTATGTGCACTAAGCCAAGCATAAACATACCCTCCCATCCCCTCCGTCGTCAACCAAATCTTGTCCTCCCTATACCCCCCGATGTCCTCAAGAATCTCAACCCACCATTTCCATTGCAACGCACCAGCGCCCCTGGGCCCTCGCAGGACCACGCCCATGGTCTATCACCCCACATGACCTCCTCCAACCCCCCTAAAACCCTTGCTGCATCAAACTTCTCATTTTGCCTTCCATTTGGCGTTCCTTCACTCCCTCTATGTCAGCCACTGGGGCTCCCATCATCCCCCTTCCTCTCTCATAATTCTCCCTAACTGCCCTCAAGATAACCTAATAAGCCCATAAGCCAACTGATTCTCGTGCTTCCCTGTCAGACATAGAACTCTCGAATCCTCGTCTTCGCCGTCACATCCCCCCATCTCAACACATCCCCATTGACTTCCATCCCCTGCCAAAGCCTTTCCACCATTGTGCAAATAGGACCTCCCCTCAACATCCTGAAGCAACCGAACATTCAATTTCCGTAACTCTTATACCTGTTGGCTGACCCTCCCATCCCAAATCCACCAAAAAAACCTCTATGACAGAAAAAAAGACATCCAAAACCCTTACACTCCACACAACTGCTTTCCTTGTACATATATCCTGTCCAGGCGTGGGAGCATACCCCCGCCTCAAAGGTGTGCTGCACCTCCCACGCCGCCCCCCCTCCACATCCACCAAACCCCACCCCGGTTAACAGGTCCCTCAATATCCTGCTCCCTAGGTTTCCCAACCCTTTGCGGCGTAAAAAACGCAATTCCAGTCCCCCCCACCACAGCTAAGGCTGGAAGCGCCCTTAAGGGGTACCCCAAACACTTCCTACAAACTCATTCTTCACTCGACTGTCCCCCTCCGCCGGACCATAAACCACAAAAAACATCTTATCTCTTCCCCTGTCCACCCACTCTTAAAACCCCTCCCCTCACCCCCCCCCCCACAATGATGTACATAAAACGGGCTAGCCTCCCAACCAAAATACCATTTCTCCTTTTCAATCCTTTTGGTGTGCCGCATATACGAAACCCCCTCAATCACAACATACAACCCAGCTTGTGGTTGTGCTCTTGCACAAACACTACATCACACCAACTAATGAGCACCATGAAAGCATAAACATTTCCTAGAATTTTTAGACCATTAAATTTATGAGGACTCTTGAATTTGTTAATGGGGGTTTTCCTTTTGTATTGCACCCCTTTACCCCCCCCTTCCCCTTAACGCCCTTGATCTTCATCACCATTCTGTACTGTTTTTTCACAAGCCCCTTGCCCCTGGCCCCCCCAAGTCCATGTAAACCCACTTACCCAAACCTTTTTGCCCGTCTGGCCAGAGTGAGCACATCGTCCATTGAGGGCACTGCCGCTCCTTCCGTGCACTCGGCCTTTCTCCCCCCCTCCACCCGAAGCCACCCCGGGCATTTCTGCCACCACCACCCAATTTGAAACCCCAGCCTAAACCTGGGCTCTACATGCCTCCCCCCCCTCACCACCGGAACCCGCAGCATCCAGTCACCCACAAACCCTAAACTTGACCTCTCCGGGGCCCCTAACAGGTCGGGGAGGGCTGAAAAATGTTTGCCCCACGGCCCTGTCCTCACCCCGACCCCACATTTTTGGTCCCGGTGCCTGCCCGCCAGTGCTAACCTCTCAGAAGAGTTACACACTCTTCCTCCCTCAAGGCCTCCTCGACCTCCACACCCCAAGCCTTGTTAAAAGGAAATCGACTCAGTCGTGCCAAATTCACTCTAAAGGGCCCCTCTGTGCCTTTATGCTGCTCCTTCGCCTGTGAACCCTGTCGTTTAACACCGTGCAGCAATGTGATCATGGGCCCCGCAAAATCGACGGACGTCGTTGCCCTGCAAAAGTCCCATTACTTGAGCCCAAAGTCTTCTAGGAAAAATAAGGAAGGGGAATAGGATGCCTCAATGTCATTTTTAAGAAAACCTCCTTCAGGCCCCAGAATACGACCCTTTCCCTTCCATTTCCCCAATGTCGCCATATGAACAGTCCCAAACTTTTCGAAGATGGGGACGTGGGCTGCCTCATCACCTCAAAAGGTACATTTCTGATCTTCACCCCCCTATAATGGCGGGGCACTCAAGCCTTACCATCATGCAGGATTTACTGGAAAACAAAAATCTTGGAACTGGCGACTATGTTTCCCATATACACTTCATTGAGAAAATTCACAAAAATCAAAGCCCCGTTCAAGCTACACCATACACTCTTCGTTGGGAATGCCGTATGTTCCCCCATGTGGCAGGGAATAAAAAATTGAGCTGAGTGGGGTGCACACCCCACGCACCACTTCTAAGCCGACAGTGTTTACCTTCTTCTTGGGTGCTGCGCCTTTTGAAAAACCAAGTTGTCACTGGCTACAGCAAGGGGAGGGTCAGCTCACATCCTCTCGCCCAGAGGTTGAGCGACGATTGTTAAAAATTTAATTTTGGGAGCCTTACCCCCCCAAATGCCGCCATTTTTACCTTTGGGTCTTTTTTCCCTATACAATAACATTTATTTTCCTTTTCCGTCCCTAGTACACTTAAATTCGCTTTACAAACCATGAAATTTCTAGTAAATTTTCTTCTTAAAAAAAACCCCTCACTCTTTTATTTCCCCTTAACTTCACAAACCCCTTTTTAGATTACCCTTTTTTTTTTTTTTTTATATTTTTTATTTAAAGGGAAAAGTATACAATCACATGTTGTTATACATAAAACTTAAAAAAAAAAAAAAAAAAAAAAAAAAACTCAACATGAAAAAACAAGCCCAATAGGAAAAAAACAGAAGAACCTACACCTCCCCCCCCCCCGTACCAAATACCACCAGTCCATAATTTTTCTTTGCAAAAATACAGGGTCTAAAGCCAGAAAAAACAAAAAAAAATACCTTTCACCATGGACTGCTTGCAGAGGCAAAGGGAAAGTTCGCGGCTTTCACGAACCCCCAAAAGGATCCTTGGAAACGAAATATGGATCCCAGGTTACAGCCTATACAGATGTGAGAGAGTGAACAGGCAAAAGGGGGGGGTTTGGCCTGTACATTGCAGAGTCATTGTTTGCACAGAAGTGCTTAATCCCTCAAATGATGTAGTGGAAGTTTTAGCAGTAAAGGTCGATAACCAAAACCTAGTCATTGTGGTAGTCTACAAGCCCCCGGATGCAACACCCCAGCAATTCCAGGAACAGCTTTTAAAAAAATTGACCACTGTCTGGAAAATCTTCCAGCTCCTGCACCCAACATCTTGCTCCTGGGGGACTTCAACTTAAGGCACCTAAAATGGAGGGAATATAGCAAATAATATTGTTGCAGTAATAAACCAGGAGGCAGCTCTGATGAAAACTCACACTCACACGAGCTTTTAAATCTCTGCACAAATTCCCAATTTTAAAAACCAGCAAATAATAGAGCCTACTAGACTGGAGAATACACTAGACCTAAATCTTCACTAACAATGATTATCTGATAAGAAATGTCACCATATCAAAAACAACATACTCAGATCACAACATAATTGAGGTTCAGACATGTTTTTTGTGGAGCCCCAGACCGACAAAATGAGATAGTCCGATGGAGCATTCACCAAAATTTCCCAACTTCAATAACAAATCATAAAGTGGGACCAAGTAAACCAAGTCCTAACGATATAAGCTGGGAAGATATACTAAGCAAACACACCAAAACTTATGCCTAGAACAGATTAACTCCGTGGCCCCTCGATGTATGCACAAGGCTTATTCCTCTAAGAAAAAGGAGGGATAGATGTAAAATAGAAGAGACAGGCACTCCCTTTACAGGCGACGGAAAAAAGAATAACAGAGCGGCCCAAAAGAGGTCAATATATCTGAAAAAGCGCAGGGAGACACTGGTCAGAGAAATGCAAACATCGAAATTAAGCTAAAAGAATCCTTTAGGAGTCAGGAATCGCGGGAAGAAAAAAAAAGCCCTAAATGAAATCGAAAGAAACCCAAAGTATTTCTTCTCCTATGCCAAATCAAATCGAGACAACGTCCAGTATTGGGCCCCACTTAAACAAGATGGGTCCCACACAGATGACAGCAAGGAAATGAGTGAGCTACTCAAGTCCCAATATGACTCAGTTTTTAGCAAGCCGCAAAACCAGACTGAGAGTCGAAGATCAAAATGAATTTTTTATGAGAGAGCCACAAAATTTGATTAACACAAGCCTATCCGATGTTATCCTGACGCCAAATGACTTCGAACAGGCGATAAATGACATCCCCATGCACTCTGCCCCAGGGCCGACTCATGGAACTCTGTGTTCCTCAAGAACTGCAGCCTTTTTTTCCATCCTATGGAGGGGGAGCAGGGGACACGGGGGTCTTTCCCACAGTTACTAAAAACAGCAGACATAGCCCAGCCACAAAGGGGGCAGTAAAGCAACAGCAAAGAACTACAGACCAATAGCACTAACATCCCATATCATAAAAATCTTTGAAAGGGTCCTAAGAAGCAAGATCACCACCCATCTAGAAAACCCATCAGTTACACAACCCAGGGCAACATGGGTTTAGAACAGTCGCTCCTGTCTGTTTTCAATACTGGATCACTACGACAAGGTCCTAAATGCACTAGAAGAAAAAAAAGAAGCAGATGTAAATATACAGACTTTCCCAAAAGCCTTCGACAAGTGTGACCATGGCATATAGGACAAAATGCGAGCTAAAGAAAATAACAGAAAAGTCGGTCGATGGATCTATAATTCCTCACTAACAGAAACACAGAGAGTAGTCGTCAACAGAGTAAAGTCCGAGGCAGCTACGGTGAAAAGCTCTGTTCCACAAGGCACAGTACTAGCTCCCATCTTGTTCCTCATCCTCATATCCGACAAAAGACAAGGATGTCAGCCACAGCACCGTGTCTTCCTTTGCAGATGACACCCGAATTGCATGACAGTGTCTTCCAAATTTCAGACACTGCAAGGCTCCAGGTGGACATCAACCAAATCTTTCAGTGGGCTGCAGAAAACAATATGAAGTTCAATGAGAGAAATTTCAATTACTCAGATATGGTAAACATGAGGAAATTAAATCTTATCAGAGTACAAAACAAATTCTGGCCACAAAATAGGGGCGAAACACCAACGTCAAAGACCTGGGAGTGATTATGTAGGAGGATCTCACCTTCAAGGACCAAACATTGTATCAATCGCATCTGCTAGAAAAATGACAGGATGGATAATGAGAACCTTCAAAACTAGGGAGGCCAAGCCCATGATGACACTCTTCAGGTCACTTGTTCTATCTAGGCTGGAATGTTGCTGCCCCTCTACAGCACCTTTCAAGGCATGTGAAATTGCCGACCTAGAAAATGTACAGGAACTTTCCACGGGGGCCCCATAACGGAGATAAAACACCTAAATTTTCTGGGAGCACTTGAGTTTCTAAACCTGTATCCCTGGAACGCAGGAGGGAGAGATACATGATTATATACACCTGGAAAATCTAGAGGGACTAGTACCGAACTTGCACACGAGAATCACTCACTACGAAAGCAAAAGACTTGGCAGACGATGCACCATCCCCCAATGAAAAGCAGGGTGTCACTAGCACGTTAAGAGACCATACAATAAGTGTCAGGGGCCCGAGACTGTTCAACTGCCCCCCAGCACACATAAGGGGGATTACCAACAGACCCCTGGCAGTCTTCAAGCTGGCACTGGACAAGCACCTAAAGTCAGTTCCTGATCAGCCAGGTGTGGCTCGTACGTTGGTTTGCGTGCAGCCAGCAGAAAACAGCCTGGTTGATCGGGCGCTGATCCACCAGGAGGCCTGGTCACAGACCGGGCCGCGGGGGCGTTGACCCCCGAAACTCTCTCCAGGTAAACTCCAGGTAAACACCTGAGCATTCCTTAACAAAAAAAGCTACATAACAAAACCTGTTACACTTATACATATTTTGTACAAAACTTTATATACAAAACATTAGGTATACACCAAAACATTTCTCATACAATTATTTTGTATAGTAACACCCCTCAAGGAAGGTTCCTTGATGTTGGTGAGGGGCTCTTGATTTAGGGAATTGGATCTGTGCCAAGTTCCCCGAATTAAGCCTGAATGCCTTCCACATCCCCCCCAGGCGCTGTATAATCCTCCGGGTTTAGCGCTTCCCCCTTGATTATAATAATAATAATGTATAGTAACATATTATGTACATAGATTCTGGAAAACTAAAACCTCCTGACAATGTTGTCGAGGAGACTAAATCGTACTCCCCACACCCCATATAACCCAAAAACACATCATATTGAACTTTGCATACTCTAGAATAAATGATAAATAAGAAAAAATTTTCTCGTGCCTCGTTGTGCTCCCGGTTTTTTGGTGTTTTCACGGTCGCTCTTACGTGCTAGAACTTTAATTTGTGTCATCAATCCTATACGATACATCCCTCTAGCGCCTGGAACCAATCTTGGGCGGAAAACATTATATACTGAGTAAAAAAAGGAGAATTGTGTGCACTACCTAACAGAGTTTGCTGCCAGAGGGGAATCATAGGCCTGTCCCGTGTGGAAAAATAATAATATTGAACTTTGTGTCAGAGGAAAGAAAAGTCTCCCTGAAAAGCATTGAGTATACTAGTGTATTGTATTTTCACAGTGGCTCCCTAGTATTTGATGATAAAGGCTAAAGTGTCATTTGAAAAACAGGTGAATTTGTAAATGAAGTATAACCCCAAAAAAAA
>NW_026465491.1:0-13277 GCF_026875155.1 Cherax quadricarinatus
TGAATATTTTCAGATAAGTACTTGGGAGTTGACGTGTTGGCAGATGGATTTATGAAGGATGAGTTAATCATAGAATGATGAGGGAAAAAAGGTGAGTGGTGGGTTGAGGTATATGTGGAGTCAAAAAACGTTATCTATGGAGGCAAAGAAGGAAGTATGAAAGTATAGTAGTACCAACACTCTTATATGGATGTGAAGCTTGGGTGGTAAATGCAGCAGCGAGGAGACGGTTGGAGGCAGTGGAGATGTCCTGTCTAAGGGCAATGTGTGGTGTAAATATTATGCAGAAAATTCAGAGTGTGGAAATTAGGAGAAGGTGTGGAGTTAATAAAAGCATTAGTCAGAGGGCAGAAGAGGGGTTGTTGAGGTGGTTTGGTCATTTAGAGAGAATGGATCAAAGTAGAATGACATGGAAAGCATATAAATCTATAGGGGATGGAAGGCGGGGTAGGGGTCATCCTCGAAAGGGTTGGAGAGAGGGGCTAAAGGAGGTTTTGTGGGCGAGGGGCTTGGACTTCCAGCAAGCGTGCATGAGCGTGTTAGATAGGAGTGAATGGAGACGAATAGTACTTGGGACCTGACAATCTGTTGGAGTGTGAGCAGGGTAATATTTAGTGAAGGGATTCAGGGAAACCGGTTATTTTCATATAGTCGGATTTGAGTCCTGGAAATGGGAAGTACAATGCCTGCACTTTAAAGGAGGGGTTTCGGGATATTAGCAGTTTGGAGGGATATGTTGTGCATCTTTATACGTATATGCTTCTAAACTGTTGTATTCTGAGCACCTCTGCAAAAACAGTGATATTGTGTGAGTATGGTGAAAGTGTTGAATGATGATGAAAGTATTTTCTGTTTGGGGATTTTCTATCTTTTTTGGGTCACCCTGCCTTGGTGGGAGATGGCCGACTTGTTGAAAAAAAAGAAAAAAAAAAACATGTATGTGTAGTGTGACCTAAGTGTAAGTAGAAGTAGCAAGACGTACCTGAAATCTTGCATGTTTATGAGACAGAAAAATGGACACCAGCAATCTTACCATCGTGTAAAACAATTACAGGCTTCAGTTTTACACTCACTTGGCAGGACGGTAGTACCTCCCTGGGCGGTTGCTGTCTACAAACCTACTACCTAGAACAAATATATGTACATGTATATATATATATATATATATATATATATATGTATGTAATATATATATATATATATATATATATATATATATATATATATATATATATATATATATATATATATAAATATATATATATATATATATATTATATATATATGTTGAATGATGAAAGTATTTTCTTTTTGGGGATTTCTTTTTTTTTTTGGGTCACCCTGCCTCTGTGGGAGACAGCCGACTTGTTGAAAAAATAAATATATATATATATATATATATATATATATATATATATATATATATATATATATATATATAATATATATATATTCAACAAGTCGGTCGTCTCCCACCGAGGCAGGGTGACCCAAAAAAGAAAGAAAATCCCCAAAAAGAAATACTTTCATCATCATTCAACACTTTCACCACACTCACACATTATCACTGTTTTTGCAGAGGTGCCCAGAATACAACAGTTTAGAAGCATATATGTAAAAGATACACAACATATCCCTCCAAACTGCCAATATCCCTAACCTCTCCTTTAAAGTGCAGGCATTGTACTTCCCATTTCCAGGGCTCAAGTCCGACTATATGAAAATATATATATATATATATATATATATATATATATATATATATATATATATATATATATAATATATATATATATATATAATATATATATATATAATACAATGGACCCCGCATACGATTACCTCCGAATGCGACCAATTATGTAAGTGTATTTATGTAAATGCGTTTGTACGTGTATGTTTGTGGGTCTGAAATGGACTAATCTACTTCACAATATTCCTTATGGAATAAATTCGGTCAGTACTGGCACCTGAACATACTTATGAAGTGAAAAAATATCGTTAACCGGGGGTCCACTGTATATATATATATATATATATATATATATATATATATTATATCTAGGTAGTAGGTTGGTAGACAGCAACCGTCCTGCCAAGTGAGTGTAAAACTGAGCCTGTAATTGTTTTACACGATGTAAGATTGCTGGTGTCTTTTTTTTATCTGTCTCATACACATGCAAGATTTCAGGTATGTCTTGCTACTTCTACTTACACTTAGGTCACACTACACATACATGTACAAGCATTATATATACACACCCCTTTGGGTTTTCTTCTATTTCTTTCTAGTTCTTGTTCTTGTTTATTTCCTCTTACCTCCATGGGGAAGTGGAACAGAATTCTTCCTCCGTAAGCCATGCGTGTTGTAAGAGGCGACTAAAATGCCGGGAGCAAGGAGCTAGTAACCCCTTCTTCCTGTATATATTACTAAATGTAAAAGGAGAAAACTTTCGTTTTTCCTTTTGGGCCACCCCGCCTCGGTGGGATCGGCCGGTGTGTTTGAAAGAAAGAAAGATATATATATATATATATATATATATATATATATATAATATATATATATATATATATTATATATATATATATATATAAATTGAATCATTGTTTTTCACAAAAGCATTTTAGAATATAAATACGTATATCTTTGTATTATACAAATTTTGATTCATTTATAATTAATATTCTACTGTACAACTAACAACTATGAAATAATGCCTTTCCTACTGTACAACTATGATATACTACTCCTTAGTATTAAGTAGAATGTAAGCCAATAATGTTAAGTTGGCCCATAATGCCTAGGCATAATAGAGGCTCTCTTTGCATTGCAACCCACTATTGTATATACACAATCTCAATGTACTGTTTGCAAAGACATTAAATAAATAAATAAATAAATAAATATGTATATATATAGGTGGTAGGTTGGTAGACAGCAACCGCCGAGGGAGGTACTACCGTCCTGCCAAGTGAGTGTAAAACGAAAGCCTGTAATTGTTTTACATGATGGTAGGATTGCTGGTGTCCTTTTTTCTGTTTCATGAACATGCAAGATTTCAGGTACGTCTTGCTACTTCTACTTACACTTAGGTCACACTACACATACATGTACAAGCACATATATACACACCCCTCTGGGTTTTCTTCTATTTTCTTTCCAGTTCTTGTTCTTGTTTATTTCCTCCTATCTCCATCGGGAAGTGGAACAGAATTTTTCCTCCATAAGCCATGCGTGTTGTAAGAGGCAACTAAAATGCCGGGAGCATGGGGCTAACAACCCCTTCTCCTGTATATATTACTAAATGTAAAAGGAAAAACTTTCGTTTTTCCTTTTGGGCCACCCCGCCTCGGTGGGATACGGCCGATGTGTTGAGATATATATACTACATACACCTACCATCTGACTTATGACCGAGTTCGGTTCCGAGAAACTGGTCGTAAGTCGAAATGGTCGTAAGTCAAATTTTACTACTGAGTATCAACAAAACATTTTTGTAATGACTTTATTTTGTTTTATTTGGTATTTCATGTTTTACTTTACTTTTTATGCTGTTAGTACTGTATTTTATACTGTAAGGTTTAGGATAAACACTGTGTACAACACAAATAGTTGTTTATTTCCCAGAAATTTGGCATAAAAAACACGGTCATAAGTCGAGTGGCCGTAAGTCGAGCAGGTCGTAAGTCGGATGGTAGGTGTGTATATATATACCTAGGTAGTAGGTTGGTAGACAGCAACCACCCAGGGAGGTACTACCGTCCTGCCAAGTGAGTGTAAAACGAAAGCCTGTAATTGTTTTGCATGATGGATTGCTGGTGTCCATTTTTTGTCTCATAAATATGCAAGGTTTCAGGTACGTCTTGCTACTTATACTTGTACTTAGGTCACACTACACATGCATGTTCAAGCATATATATATATATACACACCCCTCTGGGTTTTCTTCTATTTTCTTACTAGTTCTTGTTCTTGTTTATTTCCTCTTATCTCCATGGGGAAATGGAACAGAATTCTTCCTCCGTAAGCTATGCATGTTGTAAGAGGCGAATAAAATGCCAGGAGCAAGGGGCTAGTAACCCCTTCTCCTGTATAAATTACTAAATTTAAAAAGATAAACTTTTGTTTTTCTTTTTGGGCCACCCTGCCTTGGTGGGATACGGCCAGTTTGTTGAAAAAAAAAAATATATATATATACATGTATATACAGTGGACCCCCGCATAATGATATTAATCCGTTCCTGAGAGCTCATTGTTATGCGAAATTATCGTTTTGCGAATGAATTTTCCCCATAAGAAATAATGGAAATCAAATTAATCCGTGCAAGACACCCAAAAGTATGAAAAAAAAAATTTTACCACATGAAATATACATTTTCCTACACACAAAGAGAAGGATACATGCACAATAGTAGAGTAGTACATGCATAATATATATTGTGCATGTACTACTCTACTAAATGAAGAATAAATGACACTTACCTTTATTGAAGATGCAGCAATGACTGATGAGACACTGTGTCTTGGGAGTGCCTTTTCCTCCTGAGTACTGTAGGTCCTGTTTGGCATTTTCTTCCAGAACAGGCCTTATCACACTGTGTATGCCACTCGATTCTTAAATCTCTCAAACCAACCTTTGCTGGCTTTAAATTCACCAATATGAGCACTAGTTCCAGGCATTTTTCCCTGTTCACCTGGGTGTTAGTCGACTGGTGTGGGTTGCATCTGGGAGACAAGATTAAGGACCCCAATGGAAATAAGTTAGACAGTCTTCGATGACACTGACTTTTTTGGGTTATCCTGGGTGGCTAACCCTCTGGGGTTAATTGTTTCTTGGCATTCTCAATAAGCCACACCAACAACGGTGCTACAGCAGCAGCAGCAGCAGCTGACAGTGCTACAGCAGCAGCAGACGGTGCTACAGCAGCAGCAGACGGTGCTACAGCAGCAGCAGATGGTACTACAACAGCAGCAGCAGCTGAGGGTGGTACAGCAGCAGCAGCAGCTGATGGTGCTACAGCAGCAGCAGCAGCTGATGGTGCTACAGCAGCAGCAGCAGCTGACAGTGCTACAGCAGCAGCAGCTGACAGTGCAGCAGCAGCAGCTGATAGTGCTACAGCAGCAGCAGACGGTGCTACAGCAGCAGCAGCAGCTGACGGTGGTACAGCAGCAGCAGCAGCTGACCGTGCTACAGCAGCAGCAGCAGCTGACAGTGCTACAGCAACAGCAGCAGCAGCTGACAGTGCTACAGCAGCAGCAGCAGCAGCAGCTGACAGTGCTACAGCACCAGCAGCAGCAGCTGACAGTGCTACAGCACCAGCAGCAGCAGCTGACAGTGCTACAGCACCAGCAGCAGCAGCTGACAGTGCTACAGCACCAGCAGCAGCAGCTGACAGTGCTACAGCAGCAGCAGCTGACAGTGCTACAGCAGCAGCTGACAGTGCTACAGCAGCAGCAGAGGGTTTTGCTACAGCAGCAGCAGACGGTACTACAGCAGCAGCAGCAGCTGACGGTGGTACAGCAGCAGCAGCAGCTGACGGTGCTACAGCAGCAGCAGCAGCTGACAGTGCTACAGCAGCAGCAGCAGCAGCAGTTGACCATGGTACCACAGTATTTCGATAATATTTCTCACCCTTTTTACCACAGGGTTGGCACTAGAAGCTTTCTTGGGGCCCATGGTCACTTATTTTGCAGATAAAATCACCAAAAACGCTGTAATAATACGAAAATGTTCCGATTGTATGCTTGGATGTTACCGCGGAGACTGGCTTGTAAACAATGCCACCGGCGGAACATGTGAGGCTGGCTCAGGCCTCACATAGATGCGTCTCGGACGAATAGCGTTGAGCGGTTTTTTAGCAGTATGCGAGGCAAAATCTTAGCGATAAAATGTATCGGTATGCGGATTTAACGTTATGTGATGCCAACAGTATGCGGGGGTCCACTGTATATACATATATATATATTTTAACAAGTCAGCTGTCTCCCACATAGGGAGGGGGACCCAAAAAGAAAGAAAACCCCCAAAAAGAAAATACTTTCATCATCATTCAACACTTTCACCTCACTCACACATAATCACTGGTTTTGCAGAGTTGCTCAGAACACAACAGTTTAGAAGCATATACATATAAAGATACACAACATATCCCTCCAAACTGCCAGTATCCCAAACCCCTCCTTTAGAGTGCAGGCATTGTACTTTCCATTTCCAGGACTCAAGTCTGGCTATATAAAAATAACCGGTTTCCCTGAATCCCTTCACTAAATGTTACCCTGTTCACACTCCAACAGCTCGTCAGGTCCCAAATACCATTCGTCTCCATTCACTTGTATCGAACACGCTCACACATGCTGGAAGTCCAAGCCCCTCTCCACAAACTTCCTTTTTTCCTTCCAATTTTTGGGAGACCCCCCCCCCGGTTTTCATTTTTTAAGGGGCCTCCATTTCATTTACCGTTTTTTAAAAAAGCCCAAAAAATTTTTTTAAAAACCCCTTTACCCCTCTAAAAATTTTTTTTTAAACCCAATTCCCTAATTTCCCCCTTTAATTTTCGAAAATTTTTTCCCTTTGTTTTGGAAAATTTTCCATGCCTAATTTTGAATTTAAAAAACCCCCTTCCCCCTTTTTAAATTTGGTATCAATTATAATTTTTTTCCTCCCAAAAATTTTTTGTTCCAATTCCTCAACGAAAATTTTTTTTGGGCCCTTTCTTGTTTAATTTCATAAATCCATGCCGAAAAAAAAACCCAAAAAAAAATTTTTTGAATTTTCCTTCCCCAATTTGAATCCAAAATTTTTTTTTAATTTTTGATCCCCTCAATTTTTTTTTACATTTTAACCCCCAAAAAACCCCAACTCCCCCCTCCGAATTTTTTTAAATTTTAAAAGAAATCCTAAAAAGTACAATTTCCCTTTTTTTTTGATTCCCAAAATTTTAATCCCACCCTCCCCCGCCCTACTTTTTTCTTTTCAAAATTTTAAAAATAAAAAAGGGGAAAAAACCCCCGCAGGTGGAGTGTGAGGTTTGGATGCCCTAAGGGTTAAGTGCAATTTTCCAAATTTTTTTTGAAAAAAAAAAATGGGCCCTTTTTTGACAGTTTAAAATTCTGATTGTTCCGGGGAATTGATTTAAAAAGCAATTGATTTGTTTACATTTAAAAAATAATTTTTTTTTTAAAAAAAAGAATTTTGAGGGGGGAAAATTTAAAAAGTTAAAAAAATTTCCTTCTTCCCAAAAAAAAGGTCCTTTTTTCCCCCCCTTATTTTTCCTTTTTTTTGGGGTTAACAATCTTCCCTCGTAAACCAATTTCTGGTAAAAAAATTTTTTTTGAGCTTTACATTGAATTAGGGTTTTTGGGACCTTAAATTTTAGATAAAAAAATTTTAATTTTTAAGGCTTTTAATAGGTTTTTTAAATTTGGGGAGAAACCTTTTTTTTTAAATTTTAAAAAATTTTCAAAAATTTTAATTTTTAAATTTTTGAACTTTAAAGTCCCCAAAAAAAAGTAAAACTAATAAATTTATTAATTCTTTGTGGGAAAAATTTAGGTTAAAAAGCGGGCATCTGATGAAAGGTTTACAAGATTTCCCAGGTTAAAAAGGGAACGGTTCCTCCTTAGGTTTTTCCCCTTTCCCTTTAAGGTTTAGGAAAATTTAATGAAAAATAAAAATGTTTAAGCTTTTTTTTTTTTAAAAGGGAAAAAAAAAAAATAGCTAATATTGGAATTTTTTTCCTGATAAACCAACAAAAAAAATCATAAAAAAAAGTTTAAAACTACGGGGGTGTTTAAAATTTTTTTGTTTCAAAAATAAATAAAAACAAAAAAAAAAAAAAAAAAAAGGGGGTCCCTTTTGACCCCCAAAAAAGTGATTCCCGGGGCGAATTGCCCCCCAAAATTTGGAATGACAAATTTTTTTAAAAATAAAAAGAAGGAATTTTTCCGGGGAAATTAAGTTGAGGCAACAGCTTTAAAAAAATTTTGGGGTTTATTAGGAGAATTTTTTTTCCCCCCTTCAGTTTTTTTTTCCCGCTCATTTTTTTTTCCCATTGCCCCTTCCTCTTTCGAAGTAATTTTAAAGTTTTAGTTATATCAAATTTTTTTAAAACCCTTTAAAAAAATTTGAACTTTTGTCACTTACAAATGAAATCTATTTTAATTTTGCCCAAAATTTTGGCATGTCGAATGCTTAGAGGAAGGGCTTAAAATCATTTGGGGAATTTAAAAAAAGGGAAATTTTAGTTTGGGGACCAAAATTAAAGAATAGGCAAAACAGGCAAACACAAGGTTAGGGGTATTAAATTTTAAGGGTTAAAAGGGGTTTTTGGTTTTGGTTTTTGGTAATTTAAAAAATTTTAGCGTTTTTAAGGAGAGTTTTCCCTTTAACTTTAGGTTTTGTTAAATCAAGATTTGTTTGATTTACTAAAATTTTCCCCCCCTCTTTGGTTTTTCTTTTTTAGTACTTGGAAAAGTTGATTGTTACTAAAAACTCGGGGGAAATAGATTGCATTTTTTTTTAAAATTTTTTTTTTTTTTTTTTTTTGGGAAATTTTTAAAAAAAAATTTTTAAAAAAATTCAAAAAAAAAAAAAATAAACCCAATTCCAAAAATTTCTGAAAAAATAGAACCTATTAAAAATTTTGAAAAAATAAACAAATTTTAATAACTTTTCCTATTTAAAACAAATTTTTTTCCCTTTATAAAATTGGGTAAAAAAATTTTGGGGTGGAAAACCCCATTTTTTTTCCCCAACAATTGGAAAAACCTGGCCCACTTTGTCTTCACTTTTTTTTAGAATAAAAATATAATTTTAAGAATGAATATTAATTTCTGGAGTAAAAAAAAAAAAAAAAAAAAAACCAAATTCCCTTTGGCAAAAAAAAAAAAAATTTTTTGAAAAAAATACACCTACCATCCGCTTATGACCGAGTTCGGTTCCGAAAAAAATGGTCGTAAGTCGAAAAGGTCGTAATTGAACTTTACTACTGAATATCAACATCAATTTTTTTAATTATTTATTTTTTTGTTTTATTTTGGGATTTCATGTTTTACTTTATTTTTATGTGTTGTCTGTATTTTTTCTGTATGGTTTAGGGATAAACACTGTGTACAACAAAATAGTTGTTTTTTTCCCCGAAATTTGCTAAAAAACATGGTCGTAAGTCGAGTGGCGTAAGTTGAGCAGGTGTAAGTGGATGGAGGTTTTTCTTAAAATATGATAAACAAGCTGATTGATAATAGTTGCCAGAAATTTTTCACTATTTTTTTTTGGTTTAAAAAAACCTAAAATTCCAAAATTTTCAACTTCAATTTTATGATCTCTAAATAATTGTCCTGGGCTCCTCCTTGCCTCCCCCTCTCCTCTTCCTCACCCTTGTTCCCTTCAACCCATCTTCCTCCTCCTGCCCTAGCTCAAGTTTACACAATTTTAGCTAGTGATGAGTGCACCATTTCTTTTAACCCCCAAACTGTCCAAATGAGATCTACATTTGTACTGCTACACTCAAAAATTTGTCTTGTTTTTTATTTCCTCCCCCAATTTGCATGCTGGCCCGAGATGTCTGGTCAGTATGGAATGAGCTTCACACTGTTGTGAGCAGTATTAAAAAAAATCTGAGACCCCTTAGTACTTTGTAGGAGCCCATTTAGATTGAGCACCACAAAAGCAAATGATGGCAAACCCAAGGATTCATGAGTCATGTTGTATTAACACCCCCTTTTTTAAAAGGAAATGATGGATGTGGCCACAAGGGTCGAGGAAATATCAAAAAACCTTAATAACCTGTGTGTAACATTTGTGCAACATCCTTTATTTTTTATTCCCTGGGGAGTGTCATCCCTTTTGTATTTTTGACATTTATGAGCTTTTCGGAATGGATTAATGTGAATGTTTGGGGGGGCCCCGTATCCAACATGTCTAAAAAAATTCACTAGACCCGTAAATAAATTTATATATTTCTAGGGGAATAGTAAATGACCAAGGCAGGTGAAAATGTTCACCTTCGGTGTGTTTGACATCTGAGTACAGTGGACCCCTGGTTCACGTTATTAATTGTTCCTGGGCTCATCGTAAAGCAAAAAATTTTCGGAAAAAACGAATCAATTTTTTCCCCCCCAAAATAATGGGAAAACAAAATTTAAACCGTGCAAGCACCCAAAAACATGAAAAAAAAAAAATTTTACCACATGAAATATAAGTTTTTAAAAACAATAGAATAATTACAAAACAATATAATAACAATAGAATAAACACAATGAATAATTGACACTTTCCTTTAATAAGATCTGGTGATGTTGATGGGATGGGGGGAGGGGAAGTGTTGAAGTTTTTAATGTTTAGAAGGGGAATCCCCTCCATTAGGACTTGAGGGAGCAAGCCTTTTTCCCGGGGTTATGCCCTTTTTCTTTTAAGCCCCTAGGACCAGCTTGAGAGTCACTGGACTTCTGTCGCACAAATATCTTCCATAGGACCCCGACCTCTGTTCCTTTTGATTCCCTTTGTGGTTCACAACATTGTCAGTATACAGGTGCCAACAAGGCTTGCAGTAGCTGTTTCGGGGGGATTTTCATCAAAAAAAGGTTTGCCCCCTTCAAGCCCCTTTACATCCTGGGGAGTGCATTTTCCTCCTGAGAATGTAAGTCCCGCTTGGGAATTTCTTCCAAAAAAAGGCCGTTTTGTCACAATTAAACAATTTTCAGGTTTTAAACCTTCGCCTCTATGTACTCCCCTTGAAATTTTGCAATATTTTTTAGCCGCTGTGTGGGCTGAACTGGCAGCCTCACCGCCCAATCACACTATTTTATCCACTAAATTTTAAATCTTTCAAAACCCAAACCCTTTGCTGGCCTTAAATTCCTCACTCACCACTAGTTGCAGGTATTTTTCTAATTAAAACCTATGCAGCTGCCTAGCCTTTTTACAAATGATCGCTTGAGAGATGCTTTTCCAGCTTGTTTTTTTTATCCACACCCTAACAGTCTCTCAACTTTTTAAACACTTGCGATCGCTGTTTTGTAAACACAGTTGCTTTTTTGCAAGAACATTCCTTTATTGCCCTTTTCCTGCTCACATAGAGAGTGGTTGATTGGGATTTACTTACAAAATTGGGCCCGGTCTGGGCACATGCACTCACTTTCATACTTTGCAAATTTTCCTTTCTTCATTTTAATAGTCATTAGCACCCTTGGTCTAAAGGGGTTTGGGACTAGAAGCTTTTTGGGGGCCCTGGGGACTTGCGAAACAAGCCCAGAAACAGTGATAATATGGATAATATGGAAGTACCGAAGTATCCTTTTGCGGGGCACCTGGCTGGTTGTAAACATGGACACGCCCTACAATCGTATCGCGTACCAGGTTTTGTAACGGGAACGGGAAATTTTTTGTATAGATAACGTTTGGATACCGGGTTTTTCGGGTTTTCCGATGACTTCGCGAACCGGGGGACCACTGTACACGTACTATTAGTAATGTCAGAATAAAGATTGGCTATGAAATCAAAGGAACTATTTTAAATTGTAATTCTTTCTTTCTTTCAACACACTGGCTGTACCCACCGGGCGGGGGGCCCCAAAAAAAAAAAAACCAATGTTTCTCCTTTCAAATTTAGTAATAATACGGAGAAGGGGTTCTGCCCCTTGCCCCGGGATTTAGTCGCCTTTACAACACGCATGGCTTACGGAGGAAGAATTCTGTTCCACTTCCCCATGGAGATAAGAGGAAATAAACAAGAACAAGAACTAGAAAGAAATCAAGAAAACCAGAGGGGGATGTATTATACGCTTGTACATGTTGTGGTGTGACCTGAGTGTAAGTAAAGTGCAAGGTACCTGAAATTTTGCAGTTTATGAGACAGAAAAAGGACACCCGCAATCCTACCATCATGAAAACAATTAAGGCTTTTGTGTTACACTCACTTGGGAGGAGGGTACCTCCCTGGGGGTTGCTGTTCCAACCACTACCTAGGTTTAAATTTTAATTTCAAACATAAAAATTATAAAATTAAAATAAAAAAGAGAAAAAAGGGATATGGCAACACAAGGGAGGACTCGATGTTCCCATCAGGTGAGCACAAGAACCAATTCGTGGTGTTAATCTTGTAATATGGGCCAAAATTTTTTTTTTTTGTTTTATTACACGGAAAAGGGCCCCTCTTTAAATTTAAAAAAAAAAAAAAAATCAAAATACATGGCCCCCCGGTTTAACGATTTTTTTTTTACCCCAGAAGTATGTTCGGGGTCGTCCCGACCGAATTTTTCCATAAGAAATATTGTGAAGTAGATTGTCCATTTCAGCCCCCAAACAAAACCGAAAAACGCCTTACATAAATCCCTTTACATAATTGGTCCTTTCGGAGGTAATCTTATGGGGGGTCCACCCTGTATTCAGGCCTGGGGAGTGAACTGATCTCGTTTGGACAGTTTAAGGGGTTAGATGCCAAAAATGCAACATTCTGTATGGCTGACCAAACATCACAAAGTTGTTGCTGAAAAATTTTTTTCCTACTGAAAATTAAAAAGCAATTTGTTACTTACTACATTCAAATTTTTTATTCATTTACAAACTACCCTGAAAAAAAACACACAAGTTGGTAAATTTGGGCCCAATTTTTTAAAAAAAATTTAAAAAAAACAATTTAAAAAAAAGCCCAAAAAAAAACTGTAGACATTTAGACTAAAAAAACATTGCACTCCATTTGGGAAATTATTGTACACAAAAAAATTTAAGTCCAGTAGAAACCCCCTGAACGACCGGGGGGTGTAGGGGCCTTCCATTGTCAGGAAAATCATCATAAAATTGGAAAATTTCCCCTACTCCAGCCCTTTCAAGCTACTTCCGTCTGGAAACCAACCCAAAATCATCTTACTTCAGAAAGTGTTTTCCATTCTGTCAAAAAATAACATAAAACCATAAAAAAAAAAATCCTTGACAACACCCCAGTCATATTTTAAAACCAAACACTAGATCAAAAGTCTGCTTTTCCCCTCATGCCTGCATGGGGGGATTTTTTTTTAATACTGTACACAAACACTGCACGACCCCTTTTCTAATGTCAGGCAAAAATTTTTCACATCATTAAAGGGGAAATGAGCTCAAAATTTTTATCTCACAAGTAACCCCAGGGTCAATAACATAGGTCTAAGGGTTGGGGGCCTTGAGTTGATAGGAGCAGCCCCTTAAAATCAGAAACATGACACAAGCCCTGCTTCTGCAGCAGGGGTTTAACTTATAGTCCTGTGTCCCCCAGCACCCTTTTCCTTATCATTTTCTCTGCTG
>NW_026465492.1:0-13955 GCF_026875155.1 Cherax quadricarinatus
GTTCAAAAACCCCTTGCTGAATTTTTGTAAGATTGTCAGTTAACAAGAAAGAAAAAACAGTTTTGCAACATCACTGTACACAGCAGCTCTATTAAATTGGCTTCAAGTGCAACTAGCACAGGGATAAAGAATTTTATCCTAAACTTATCTTCTCGAAGAGAGTTCATTTAAGGCATCGGGAAACCGGGTGCACTTCCGTCATTTCTTTGCCGTTTCCTTACTTTTTGTCTCCTTGTGACAGTTCTGTAGTTAATATTTATCAAGGGAGCTTTTGCTTGTTGTTCAGGCTCATCAAATTTTCTCTAATTTTGCTTAAAAAATCCTGAAGTGAACTGTACAAACTTGCATAAGTACTCAATAACAGTTCTGATTTCTGAATAGCTTTGCTGACCGTGTGAAAGTTGCAAGAGAATCGAAGACTAACCCAAAAGGATTTTTTCAGGTATACAGAAGTAAATCAGAAACAAGATAGGCTCACTCAAAAGTTACTAGGGTCCGCTCATGGACAGTGAAAGGAAATGTGGAATTTTTAACACATACTTCCTCTCATTTTTTTACACGAAGATATACGTTATTCAGAAATAATAAATTATGTAGAACAGGATGATAATAAACTATGCATGATTAGGGTCACAAGTGACATGGTCCTTAGGCAAATAGATAAATTAAAACTTAACAAACCCCCAGGCCCCTGATGAACTGTTCACATGGGTTCAAAGGAATGTAAAGAGGAGCTTTGCAAACCTTTGCCTAATCTTTCAACATATCACTACAAATGGCACGGTGCCAGATAAGTGGAAAATGGCAAATGTGATACCTTTTTTCAAAACGGGTGACAGGTCCTTAGCTTCAAACTATAGACCAATAAGCCTAACCTCCATAGTGGGAAAATTTATGGAATCAATAATTGCCGAGGCAATTCGTAGCCACCTTGAAAAGCAAAAATTAATTAACGAATCTCAGCATGGTTTTACAAAGGGGCGTTCCTGCTTTACGAATTTATTAATTTTTTTCACTAAGGTTTTTGAGGAGGTAGATCATGGGAATGAATATGATAAGTGTATATGGACTTCAGTAAGGCTTTTGACAGGGTCCCACATCAAAAGGCTATTGAGGAAATTAAGGCACATGGAATAGGGGGAGAAATTTTTTCCTGGATAGAGGCATGGTTGACAAATAGGCAGCAGAGAGTTTGCATAAATGGGAAGAAATCCGAGTGGGGAAGCGTCACGAGCGGTGTTCCACAGGGGTCAGTGTTGGCCCTGTGAAAATTTGTGTGGAAATGCCTCCAAGTGAGTCGCCTACCCTGGCAAACTCTGTGACACCGAGCTCTGAGGGGTACCTCAGCCTCACAAGTGGCTTATAGGACAGATTTTCACAAATGATTGGTGTTTGCAAGAAACCGCCTGCATGCACGTATAAAGGACTAACTTACTTGGTGTTGCCGCATATATCCTGATCTTCAAAATTCCCTAAGCTTAGCCTTAGCCCCTTGGGCTTCCCCTCAGAAACCACATGCAACTGGGAGCCTTAATTCCTGCAATATCAATCGTTATTAGTGTCCTGCCTGCACCTCAGAAATTCCTATATCCAAGAGGGTATGTACCCCTAGTATAACTATGCAGACATGGACATAGCTTCCAGACTGCCTAGAGACACTGGACTTACTGGGCATGCACTCCCTTTGAAACCCCGGGGGCCCCACAGATCAAACCACTCACAATTCTCCCCAACAGGGCCCAGAAACTACAGAAAAGTGGGGGTCTTGTCTTACTGTGGGGGCCTGACGGAGGTCATTAGGACTCGAGGTCCCTCACCAATTTCCCTAGGCTAAAAGTGAAGACACGGGGGGGCGCCGTCTGCTGATCACGGAACGTCTTGTCCATTGGTGTCGTCTTAAAAGAACGACGGTCTCTTTCCGGCCCTCGTCTCTTCATTCAAATAGGGCTGGCCAGTTCTCCTAGCTAACTTTTCCCCGGTTTTCCCACATTTTCGGCCATTACTACCTAGTTTAAAGGGTTTTGGTTCTTATTATTATTACGTTTCCTCAATGATCCTAATATTAGTGTCTACATAAAACTACCTACTCCTTTCCCCGAAGGGAAATCATAAATTAAATAAGCTACCAACAATCCCCCAACTAGAGAGAATGCTTTGTTTTGGGTGGGGGATAAAGGCCACCCAGCTCAGCCGTTCCATTACGGCCATGCTGGATCTGTCCTGTGGAACTTTAGGGACAAAATAAATTTCCACAGGCCCCCTGTTGTTCACAATCTACATAAACGACATTGATGAGGGTATAAAGAGCGACAAAAGCAAGTTTGCTGATGACACCAAAATAGGCAGTCGAATTCATTCTGACGAGGACATTAGAGCACCCCGGGATGATTTGAATAGACTGATGCAGTGGTCGGAGAAGTGGCAGATTTTAGTTTTAGTTTAATATGTTTATTGTGCACCCTATACCCATCCTGTGGGCGGTAGTCAAAAGATTACAGAGGTACATAATTGGTCCAGGGACTGGACTCCAAAGTTTTGATAGCTGAGCAAGTTACAGAGGTAATGAACTGGCAGATGCAGTTTAATATAAACAACGCAAAGTTCTGAATGTTGGACAGAAAATAACCATGCCACATATAAACTAAATAATGTAGATCTTAATATTACGGATTACGAAAAAGATTTAGGAGTTCTGGTTAGCAGTAATCTGAAACAAGACAACAGTTTACCTGGAGTTTACCTGGAGAGAGTTCCGGGGGTCAACGCCCCCGCGGCCCGGTCTGTGACCAGGCCTCCTGGTGGATCAGAGCCTGATCAACCAGGCTGTTGCTGCTGGCTGCACGCAAACCAACGTACGAGCCACAGCCCGGCTGGTCAGGAACCGACTTTAGGTGCTTGTCCATGCCAGCTTGAAGACTGCCAGGAGTCTGTTGGTAATCCCCCTTATGTATGCTGGGAGGCAGCTGAACAGTCCTCGGGCCCCTGACACTTATTGTATGGTCTCTTAACGTGCTAGTAACACCCTGCTTTTCATTGGGGGATGTTGCATCGTCTGCCAAGTCTTTTGCTTTCGTAGTGAGTGATTTTCGTGTGCAAGTTCGGTACTAGTCCCTCTAGGATTTTCCATGTGTATATAATCATGTATCTCTCCCGCCTGCGTTCCAGGGAATACAGTTTTAGGAACCTCAAGCGCTCCCGTTACATCAATGCACTCAAAGGTTTAGCAGAAGACACGACCATCAGGGTCACCACCGCTGATAAAGGAGGTGGTGTTGTTATCATGAACACTGACGATTACAGGAACAAAATGCTCAATCTACTTAATGACCCAAATACCTACAAACCTCTCACAACTAACCAAGTGGACAACCTTACTAAAACTTTTCTTCAAAGGACTCGCCGCATTCTGAGGGGCTCAGAACAAGGGAAGAAACTTCTGCACACCATGCCCAGCAACCCCAGACCTGCCAGAATGTACGGCCTGCCCAAGACTCACAAGCCTGGTATCCCACTGAGGCCCATATCCTCGGGAATAGGCAGTGCTCCCCACCAGCTCTCAGGAATTCTCGCCAAACACCTCTCTAAACTCTTGGGCACTATCAGTCCAGCACATCTCAAACACTCGGGTGATCTTCTCAATCGCATTCGCAACATCAACATCAGGAACAAGAAACTTTCCAGCCTTGACGTGACTCCCCTATTCACCAAAGTACCTACTAACACAAGCCATCGATCTCTTGCGCAGGAAAATTGACGATTCACTTGATCTTCCCATTCCAGCCAGCGATTTCATCGACCTTGTTGAACTATGTGTTGGCTTCGAAAATCACCTCTTTCAGCAGACTTTTGGACTACCCATGGGTTCGCCACTCAGTGCAGTCCTGGCGAACCTATACATGGAACATCTAGAAGCCGAACGTTTCTCCACCATTATTCCTTCGTCTGTCACCTGGCTCCGTTATGTTGACGACATTCTCCTCATAACTCCTAAACGCTTCAACGTTCAAGCTCTCCAAGACAAGCTCAACCAGGTCGAGCCTTCAATCCAGTTCACACTTGAAGAAGTCGACAACACTCTTCCTTTCCTTGATGTCCTGCTCTGCAAAGCTGACCACGAACTTCATTTTAAAGTGTTACAAAAAACGCGATTCTAAAAGCTTAGAGATCTCCAGTGAATACTAGAAAGGACTGCCCTTCTAGCATCCAGCCTGTTACTGGGTTTTCGTAACAAGTAGTCAGTATCCTTGTCCAATTATCCATTAAAATTCAGTATGGTTCAATAGTGCTTTAGGATTACAACTGGTAGGCTACTAACTAGAGAAATAAAATTTAATAAATTTATTAAGTAGTAAGTTGTCTAGAGGTATATTATCAAATTAAATTAATTACAGCAATCAAAATAAAATCAATCTCTCGAGTTCAATGTTATTGTGCTGAAAGCACATATCACATTTATAATTCTTAAGTACCGTCAGGTACATTAACATTTAATAAGATATTACAAATATGTACAAGTAAGGGTGTGTATGCGTACAAGTGCTCTTAAGTAGTTAGCTATGTCTCAAGACTCGAATAAGACTTAAACAAGTGACTGACAAAGTCCTCAAATAAACTAACTTCTTGACCGACTGGCAACCCGAACAGTCTGCTTGAACAACAAAGAATGCTAAGCCCAATAGCAATGCAATATCAAGCGACTGCGACACAGAATCAGGAACTGGGAAATAATATAACGACACTAAGTAGGGACCATCTGCAGATCCTCCACAAAAGTTACAAAACTCCCATAATACTGAATCTTCGTTCAGCATAGGAAAACTCGACTGTGACAATGCACAGAAACCAGTACAAAATTAGGTCAGAAGCTATAGCTCGGGACCTGAGATGTTCAGAGTGTCAATGTGACACACAACCTCAGTACAACGTCGAAAATCACTAAGTCTATACAATGTTCTGTGAACAAAGTTCTACAGAACTAACAAGAATAATGAGACAGACAATCTGTCCAACCACCAAGCGAGTCTCCAGCAGAATGACTACTTCACGAGAGGTGAAGACACCCCCCCTCGATCACGTGATAGCTACGTGGACAACTGCAGCTCAGAAGCCGGCAGTATAACGAGCGACAAGCGATAATTTACAGTAGTTTGACAATCAAGCCTAACTGAGCACATTTTATATACATCCTAACAACAAAGTAAATAACAATAAACACAAATAATAAATAAAGTCATACTTTTTACGTTTAGCTATTATCGCAAATAAAAGCAAAAAAAATTAAATAAAAAGGGAAATACATACAATAACAAAATCATTGTAACCCATTCGGGGGGTTGCAACAAAAGTCTATCGAAAACCCACCAACCAAACGATTTTCCCCCCATTCTATTTCCACCACGACACCAAACCAAACGAGGTGAAATTTATAGGCTTCTTCTGGTGCCCCCAAATCTACGCAACGAGTTCCTTGGGGAAAGAATGCACTAAAATTGAAAAATATTTTCTAAAACCTCCACTACCTCTCACTTCATCAGAGACTGCAACGGGGGCATTAAAAACATCTTCAACACACCCCAGAAAAACACGCCAGAAAGATACTTTTCCTTCCCACCAACCCCATTGCCAAACATTTTTTCCAACATCTTTCCCAAAAAACATCATTCCAAGTATCTACCCCCACAACCACGCCCCTAAAGGAATCCCCAGTAGTAGGCGGGACAAGCCCCACCTCTGCAGGGGTATACATAATCCCTTGTAATGACTGCAACAAGTTAATGTGGGCAAAAACATCAAGGGCCTCCAAACACGTTTTTCGAACACCAATACGCAAGCGGGTCTGACGACAAAAGGAATGCCGCGTACAACACCGAAATTTCACACAACCACTTGATAAACTACAGAAAAAAGACTTATCGCACAGAAACAACATCAATACCGAAAAAATCCGGGAAAACATCACTTATTTCTATATCCGCAACTTCAACCAAATAGGGGGCTTCTAAAACATAGCTGAACCCCTTGCCCCAAAAAATTCTTTATCGCTAACCCCCAAAAAGAACCTGTAGAAGGTTGCTACAAAATTATCCCAATTTCCCTTTTCCAAACTACCCAAGTTTTTTAGACTCATAACCCCACTCGGTACATCATCAGATGCACTTCTTTACCTGACCTCGCCGGATATAAATACTCGCGTTCCTTCCCCCCCGGGAGTTCTGTTTGTGACTTGAAAAAAAACCCACGTGTGGGGGGAAAAGTAGTAATAAAAGGGTCACATTATCGCATTTTTGTTTTTATTGCCATTGTTCGGTATTTTATACCATTTTTTTCCCTCAAGCGCTCCCAGTAATTTAGGTGTTTTACTCCGTTATGCCGCCGTAAAAGGTTCGGAAATAAAGCAACAGAATCCTTGCTTCAATCAAGAAGCATAAAAATAGGAGTCCTCAGTTGTTCTTCAACCTATATATCCTTGTTATCTCATTTCATTAGCTGCACTTTTTGGTTTCACTGTTTTACAGAATGATTAAATGCTTGGAAAAGTAAAAAGGGAGGATGACAAAGTTGACCCCCATGATCAGAAATTTTCCCATATGAGGATAGACTGGGGCCCTGAATCTGCACTCTCCAAAAGGCGTTAGAATTGGGGGGGATATGACTGGGGTTTTAAAATGGAAGACAGACTCGAGCAAGGTTTTTAAAATTTGGAAAAAAAACAGATTCAGGAAGATATTGGAACACGGGTTGGTAAATTGTGGTGAGTGGAAAAAAACCCCCCAGTACAGTTATAAGGCTAAAACTTTTTGGTAGTTTTAAAAATGGGTTAAAAAAACTGAGGGGTGGGGCTGGGTGTGATTGGCCCCGACTAATTTGCTACAGGTAAAATTCCCGTTTTCCTTTCTTAAGGAATGTGACCGACCTGATGGGTTTAGGACTTTGGGGCTTAAGCCGAAGGAGACTTGGACCTCCCTCGCAGGGGCCGAGGCCTCCCCGGTGTTCCTTTCTTTCTTATTTCTTATTAACCAAAACATCGGGCCCAAAAATGAAAAATTCCAGTTTTTTCCATTTTCTACAAAAATTGTTAGCTTGAAGCCTGGTATCATCCTCCTCATTAACATCAAAGTACAAATGACGTTACAGGAGAGACCCCTATCATCGGCTTATTTTTTAGCAGCCCCAGTTTTCATTCTGGGGTTAATTCTTTAAGGGTTTTTTGGGGGGAAGCCGGTTACTAAACCGGGTCACAAGAAAGTTAATTCAAGTATACACAAATACATTACATAGATTATCATAAAAGCACATAGTGTAAAGAACAAGGAAAACCCCAAAAAAAGTCAGACAGAGGACTCATTTCCATTGGGGGTGTGGGTGTCCGCTCTTCGGGGCCTTGGCAAGGTGGTCCACCTGATTGAATTGGAAAACTTCTATTTCCTATTTCTTTTTTAAAAAGGGAAATTCTTTTTGTTTTTACCCCCCGGGGCGGGTGGAAACATTCGAGCTTTTTACTTACACTTATTGTCTTTTTCACCTAGAAAGTAGGTATTTGAGTGTTAGCGACTGGTGTGGGTCCATTTGGGGGGAAAAACTTTGAGGCCCCCAAGGGAAATAAACAGAAGTCCCCCGAGGACAAAATTCTTTTTTTGGTTTCCCTGGGGGGCAACCCCCGGGGGTTTTAAAAATCCAAACAAAATTTTATTTTCTAAACAAATCTTCCCCGACATGGTAAAAAATGGTATAAAATCCCGGACACAATGGAAATATAAACAAAATGCAGTATAATGTGATCCTTTATTGACAACGTTTCACCCACCAGGGGGCTTTTCAAGTAAAACCACGGATCGGTGTGACTTGAAAAAACCCCACTGTGGGGGTAAAACGTTGTCAATAAAGGATCACATTTCCTGCATTTGTGTTTTATTTCCATTCCCTGGGCACGGAAATCGGGTTCGTTTTTCGGTTAAGCTTCCAGTGGCCCAAAAACCAAACAACAACAACCGCAACGTTGAAAACTTCTGGGGTCTTTCCCAAGCTTTGGAATGGGAATAATGAAACATTAACAGTTTTTTTGTAAACAACCAAAAAAGAAAATGGGCAATATCAAACATTAACAAAAAGCGCGGAAAAAGCAAGAAAGACAATTAGATGATTTTATGAGCGACAACAGACAAACGAGTTTAGGCACAGCTACACATGAGAACAATTTTCACTGTAATCACCCAAAGGATAAAAAAAATAAATTATTTCCATTTGGGGCCCCTTTTAATATCCATTATTTAAGTCTTTAAAAAATTTAAAACAGGGAAGTAACTCAACTGTGTGAAAAATCATTACAATTAAAGGAAAAGTCTAGGTAAAGTAGTTTTTGTAGAAATTTCGTAGAATTTTAAAACCCAAATTTAAAATCGATGTGACCATTCAGACTGAAAAAATGCAAGAGTGAAACATTACAAGTGTTTTAGTCTCAGAAAAAGAAGAAAAATTGAAACGTACGAATCCCGAAGGAGGGAAAGAAAAAGAAACTAAGAAAAGGAGGGGGGGGAGGCATGGCGCGAGTGCTTGGAAGAAGCAACCCTTCCCCCATAAATTTTGTAGGAACTCTTTTCCTCAGGTTACAAAAAAAGTGAGCAAGCAGGAGGTGTTTTATGGGGTGATGGTTATACCAGGTTGTTTTTTGAAGTATTTGCTTCATTTAGGGTTCTAGCTCTTACAGGTTGGGGGGGTTTCCCTATATTTTAAAAAAAATAATATTTTTTTTGGGCTATACAACCATGTTAGGCATTTTTTAGCTTTTTATTACCTCCACCATTGTTATTTATTAGGTATTTTGTGCACATTAGGTATTTATACTATTTCATACCCATTTCTCCCCCGTAGCTCACAACTGGGGGTTTGCCCGGATGGGACAAGTGGGTTTATTAAGGAATTTTAAAAAGGTGTTGCAGTATTTATTGACGATCACATCCTAATGTATGAAGAAAATTGGCCTAAAAGTGGGTAGGAAAAGGAAGGGATCAAGGGTTACGTACAAAACAAAACAGGGGAAAACATTCCCCAAATTTGGCCAGTGGGTCCCCTTTTCCTGACCGTTTTTTAAAACCCGACTTTTTAAAAAAGTTGGAGAAATTTCCGACAATAGTAAAATAAAAGGACCAAAGTGCAACTATGTGCATTTTTTGTGGCAACGTTTCCTCTCCAGGGGCTTTATCAAGCCCTTTCAAACAAAAAATGGAACAGAGGGTATATAAAGGGTCGAGTGAGGGGAAATGTGAGGTACCATTTCGATGTTCACTATGGTAGTAGTAGTAGTAGTAGTATGGTAGTGACAAAAGCAATTTAAATTTGTACTAGTAAAGGGGTATAAAAGCTATTGCTTGGGGAACATAAAAAAAAGGTTGGCAAATTAACTGGGATGAGACAGGTTTTTCTTGTTCACTCTCGTGCTTTGTGTAGTATAACAGAGAACTATGTATGGCAGGGTTTACGTTTTCAGGAGGGTTTTGCAAGGGCTTCGGGATGGTAAAAGCTGCCGTTTTTTTTGTTTAATTGATTCGAAACAGCGATCATGCTGATTAAAAGGCACTTGCGGTGGGGAAAATTTTAGTTTTTTTTATCACAAATTTTGGGCGTCCCTAAATTTTTCATAAGATGTTGGGGAATTTCGGGTTTTACACAGGCGTTTTTTTAAGTTGCGCCGCGTTAATTTGTCGCCTGTGTACAACACCGAAATTCCCCCAAATCATTTTTGAAATTCGGGGACCCCAATTAGTGATAAAAGAAACTAATTTCCGCACACGAAAAGTGCCTTAAATCAGCACTGATCCTGTTTCGAATACAATTAAACAAAAAACGGCACTTCCCATCCCCAAGTCTTAGCAAAAATCCTCCTGAAAACATAAACCCTCCCATCACATAGTCCTCCTTTTATACACACAAAGCACAGAGAGTGAAACTGAAACAACCTCCTCTTTCCATTTTATTTGTCCAACCTATTTTTATGTTCCCCCAAGAATAGTTTTTTATATCCTTTTACTCATGTAAAATTTAAATTGCTTTTGTCACACCATACTACTATATACTACTACCACAGAAAAAAAACATCAAAAAGGGTACCCACTAGATTCACCCACTTGAGCCTTTATATCCCTCTGTGTCCTGTATTTTTTTGTAATGGCTTTAAAGCTCCGGAAGCAAAACTTTTTCCACAAAAATGTCCCCTTATTGCACTTGTTCCTTTTACTTTACAATTGTCGGTAATTCTACCAACTTTATTACAATCGTGGGACCCCGCAAAAAATGGACATTTCATGCAGAGTTTTTTTGGACACCCTTCTTCGTGCTCACAGCTATCGCAACAGACCAACTTCCTAAAAGTTTTGTGGCAGAGAAGGTGCCCCAAGTTACTCCTGCACAACCTCCAACTCCAAGCACCCTTCTCTCCAGTCCCCAAGTTTACTTATGATGTGCCGAAGAATTTCAAACATCGCAAAGGAAACCTTTGAAATGCAAGGAATTTTAGGGCCAATTTTCAATTGACCAACACACGGAGCTATTCTCAACAGTCCAAAAAGCTAACCTCCAACAAAAAGATCAAACCAATCGCAAACTTCATACCTTGCACTAACATCGGTGGAAGGAAAAGGGGACGCGAATCCCTGATAAACAACTTACGTCACGCACCTTAACCGATACAGAAACACACTGAGTCGGGGACTAAAATTTCCCACCAACATAAAAAACCCTAACTACAACTCAAATCTTGTTACCAGGAACCATAGCACAGTGCAAAAATTTCCCAAAGGGTTATACGGGGCCTTCCACGCAGCTTTATGTAAACCCTTCTTCTTCTAATCCCCTGAAGAACATCACTGCCCTTAAGGACCTCCCCAACGCCCCCCCAATTTTTATCGCCCCCCGCCGACAAAGGAGGTGGAGTCGTCAAAAACTCAACACCATGACTACAACATAAAAAAAGGCCCTTTTTGAATGATAAATTACATCACCTATCCACTAAACAGTGGGGGCTCACCAAAGACTTTCTTACAAAGCAGACAAATACTCAAACGCCTAGAGAAGGGAAAAATTTCTGACTTGTTACCAACAACCCTAAACCGCACACATTATGGGGTTTTTCCCCAAAACCCATAAAACAATATTCCTCCAACCAATCAGTCAGGAAAGGCAGGCTCCACACAAACTAGCCGGAGTTCTTGCCAAAAATCTTTCCGCCTTTTTGGGGGCCATCAGCCCCGCTCTCTTAAAAATTCGGCGACCTTCTTTAACCGCATCCGAAACTCTCCATCCTAAAAAAAACTAAAGTTTGGATTGACTTCCCTCTTCACAAAAAATACCCACCAAAAAAGCCATCGAGTTCTACGACGTAAAGTCAACCGGGCCTTAACTTCCTTCCCCCCCGGAGATTTTTTTTGATTTATGAACCTTGTGTTAACTTCAAATTTTTTTTCCTTCATAACAAGCTCTACAAACAAACCAAAGGGAAGGGAAGGGGTCCCCAAAAGTGCCGTCCTAGCCAACTTACATGGAAAAAACCCAGATCCGAACCCTTCGCCAAATCATCCCTTCAAAGCGTCATTGGTTACGTTACGTGACGTGTCCCCGAAAACTCCAAAACGTTTTGTGTACGGGATCTTTAGCAAGGTCAACGCAGTTGAACAGCGATTCAGTTTTCACTAGAAGAAGGTCCAAAGACAAGCTACCTTTCCTCGCGCCCATTTACAAAGTAACAAAAACCCAAGATTTTTAAATTTTTCGGGAAAACCCCCAATAAAAATGATCTCACAACTTCTTTTCCATCAAGAACCAAAACCAAAAAAGGCATCATATCGGGGTTTTTTCCCAAACATACCAATTTGTAGTCCTGAGTTTTTTGACGAGGAATTACTTTTCTTCACCACACATTCACTGATTTCAATTTTTCCCTTTTTTTTTCTCAAAGACGCAAGAAAAGAGCTCTTCAATCACAATTCTCCCCCATCAAAACCGCTCCCAAAAAAGTTTTAAAATTTTTCCCCAAAAGCCAGGTTTTCCCTAAACGTCTCAAAATCTTTCACAAGCTAACACCAAGTCGCCATCGTTTTTACCCCCTTAAATAAAGGATCTAACCAGGACAAAAACCCCAAACTCCAGAACCATTCAATGCAGGATTTTACACTTACCGTGGGGCTGTGACAAGATCTACGTAGGGAAACAGCAAAACCTCGCCCCCGCCTCAAAGAAAAACATATCCATTTTGGGGAAAGACAACTTAAACAACGCCGTGTACAACCCGAAATTCCACCATCACTTATGAAATCAGGGGCGCCCAAATTTGTGAAAAAAAAACTAATTTTTCCGCACACGCAAGTGCCCGAATCACACGACGCTGTTTTTGAATACAATTAAACCCAAAAAAAACGGCAGCTTCACCATCCCGAAGTCTTTCAAGAATCCTCCTGAAAAGTAAACCCTGCCATCCATAGTCTCTCCTTTATAACACAAAGCCAGAAGGAAAACTGAAACAACCTGCCTCATTCCCGTTTATATTTGTCCAAACCATTTTTATGTTTCCCAAGTAAAACTTTTATATCCTTTTACTCATGTACGAATTAATTCTTTTTTCACTACCACTACTACTACTATACAAACTACCACTATAAAACACCCGAAATGGTACCCCCCTAGATTCACCTCACTCTAGCCTTTATTTACCCTCTGTGCCCATGTTTTGGGTTTTAAAATGGCTTGATAAAGCTCCGGAGAGCGAAACGTTGCCAAAAATAAATGTCCCCTTTAAATTTTCATTTGGTGTCCTTTTACTTTAAAAAACCCAAAGCTTGACCCTCCATTTGGTTGGTGACAGGTTTTCCCCTTTTGGACAAAACAAATAAGCTTTCGAAGGAACATTCTGTAAAGGTTCTAGATTTTCTCCCCCCGGGAGCATTTTGCCCAAAATGAAAAACCCATACTAATACCCCCTACAAAGTTGGGGGGGGGAAAACCTCATATAAGCTCAAAACCAGAAATTTTAAAAAACTAGCCAAGCGCACTGATAGTGCTCCCCCCCACATTTTGGGAAAAGAAATTATTGTGAAATTTAAAACTTAGATTATTATTACTTATTTCCCAGTTAGTCATTTAAAAATTTTGGGTGGGTCATACTACTTATTTTTCAGGGTGGCTGTGTTGGGCATCAATTCCACAGCGGGTTTTGCAATACTGGGGGGAATTTTTTTGTTTTTTTGTTTGGGCCCCTCCAAAAATTCAGGGAACCTTTTATTTGGTTTTTTTAGATTTTTTTCTTTTGTAAACTGAAAAATTTTTGATGCCTTCATAAATTATTATTAAAATTTTTATTAAAATTTTTCACTATAAAGCTTGAAGGAGTGTTTTTGAGCTTTGTCTCCCCTGGCAAAGTGAATGTCCTCTGTTTATTTTCCCCGCGGGCTTTATATAAAACCCCAATTTTTGCTTGTACAGTGGAAAAACCCTTGGGGTTCGAGTGCCCCCCCAAACAGTTTTTTTAGGATACAAGCAGTCACCGGTTGGAAATTTTTTTTTTCGGGGTACGAGCAAAAATTTAGGGAAAGCGAGATTTTCCTTTTCAAGGGAGGTTCCTTGATGCCCGGTGAGGGGCTCTTGATCTAGGGAAATTTGGGTCTGTGGTCCAGTTCCCTAAATTAATAATAATAATAATAAAAAAAATAATAATAATAATAATAATAATTATTAAAATTTTTGAGCAAGTTTCAGAAAAATTGCCAATAGGTGGCGCAGCCCAAAAAAAAATTTAAGGGGGGGGAAAAATCAGCCCGAATGTGCCAAATGTGTTTTTTTCACCGTGGAAGCATTTCTCGTGTTATTTTGCCAAAATTTTTTTTTTTCCCAAAACCCGGGGCCCAAGAAAAGTAAGTGCCCAAAGGGCAGTGCTGAGAAGAAAAAAAGGATGATGTCCATGGGAATTAAAA
>NW_026465493.1:0-12914 GCF_026875155.1 Cherax quadricarinatus
TTAAGGGGAGGGATATAAGCTCAGGGGGAGGAGAGAGAGGACCTAGTAGCAATCACGAAAGGCGGGGCCCGGACTGTACCGACCCCTGCAACCACAAAAGGTGAGTACAATAGGTGAGTACACACACACACACACACACGCACACACACACACACCACACACACACACACCACACGCACACACACACACACACACACACCCAAAACACAACACACACACACACACAAAACCCCCACAAACCACACACACACAACCCCCGTTTCAATGGGAATACCCAACTACAAGTAGCGCTCTTTTATTCCGGGCTTTCCCAGAGGATAAAGGAGGGGCGCGGTTTAAGTGCCCATACATGAAGGCGAATGAGGGGGGGGAGGGAAAAGAATGGGGTGCAGACTGGTGAGGGAGTAGACGGGGAATTTTTTTCAGTGAAGACACCTCGGGAAAAATGAATGAGATTAAATGACAACTGAAGAGAGAGAGAGACAGGAAGAATATGGTGTATTTGAGTTTTGTGTGTAAGTGTTGTTGTGAGTGTGTGTGTGTGTGTGTGTGTTTTTTTGTGTGTGGGGTGTGTGTGTGGGGTGTGTGTGTGTGTGTGGTTTGTTGTGTGTGTGTGGAAGTGTGTGTGTGTGTGTGTGTGTGTGGGTGTGGTGTGTGTGTGTGTGGTGTGTGTGTGTGGTGTGTGGTGTGTGTGTGTGTGTGTGGGTGTGAGAGTGTGTGGGGTTTGTGTGGAGAGTGGTGTTTTTTATGTGTGTGGTTGTGTTTTTGTGTGTGTGTGTGTTTGTGTGTGTGGTGAAGTGTGTGGTGTGTGTGTGGGGTGTGAAGTGTGTGTTGGTGGGTGTGTGTGTTGGTGTGTGTGTGTGTTGTGTGTGTGGTGTGTGTGTGTGTTGTGGTGTGGTGTGTGAGAGGTGTGGTGTGTTGTGGGGAGTGTTGTGTGTTATGGTGTGTGTGTGGGGTGTGTGTGTGTGTGTGTGTGTGTGTGAGAGTGTGTGGTTGTGTTGTGTGTGGAGGTGTGTGTGGGTGTGGTGTGTGTGTGGGTTTTGTGGTGTGTGTTTGTTGTGTGTTTGTGTGTGTGTGTTGTGTGTGTTGTGTGAGAGAGTGTGGTGTGTGTGTGAAGGTGTGTGTGTGTAGTGTTGTGTGTGTGTGTGTGGTTTGTGTTGGTGTGAGAGTGTGTGTGTGTGTGTTGTGTGTGTGTGTGTGTGTATGTGTGTGGTGTGTGTGTGGTGTGTGGTGTGTGTTGTGTGTGTGGTGTGTGTGAGTGTGTGTTGGTGTGTGTGTGGGGGTGTGTTGGGGGTTGTTTTTGTGTAGTGTGTGTTGTGTGTTTTGTGTGTGTGTGTGTGATGTTGTGTGTGTGGGGTTTTGTGTGTGTGTGGTGTGTGTGTGTGTTTTGTGTTGTGTTGGTATTGGGGGTGTGGGGTTGTGTGTGTGTGTTGGGGGTGTGGGGTGTTGTGTTGTGTCTGGTGTGTGGTGTGTGTTGGGGTGTTGTGTGTGGGGTGGGGTGTGTGTTGGGGTTTTGTGTGTGTGTGGGGTGTGTGTGGTGTGGTGTGTTTTGTGTGTCGTGTCTGTGTGTGTGTGTGTGTGTGTGGTGTTGTGTGTGTGTTGTTGTGGTGTGTGTGTGTGGTTGGTGTGTGTGAACACACCAATGAAGGGGTAAGAGAGCTTTACTTACCCTCTCTTTTGGTGTTGGACGGTGAACAATTATGTTACATAAAATCGGGTTGGGGCAAGGTAGGATGTCCCGTGCTTGTGAGGTTTGTTTTACCTTATTTTGTTACAGGCGTCGAACTAAAATTCCTCCGGTGTCCTACTTATTATATTTTTTAAATATCTTTTCCAATTTTTCAGTAGGTGCAGCACCCCGACTATGATGTTCTTCTACTTTTTTCGTGATGGGAAAATCTTCTCATTAATAAATGATGTTGGGGTTAGGTTTTATGTAAGGATCGCAAAACAGGACAACGTTTCCTGACGCGGGTCTTAGAGATGACCCGACTTAGAGATTTTTGGTCCGATCGAGGCCTTCCCTGCTTACCGTCCACCCTTTAAAAAATTTTCTTTTAGTAAAATCTCTTTTTTTTAAAAAAGGATTGTGTATTTTAATTTTTAAAATAAATAATTGGGGGTAACTGTACGGCAAGTTATATAACGAGGACCTGAATGTCTCTACAGTCACTCCCCCTTGATGGACCAATTATTAATTCTTTTCAGGAGTGCTGACCTTACTATCCTTTATTGATATCTTGATAAAGTGTCATTAAACTCTTTACTGACTACTGATTTTGTTATCCTTTCACTGAACTCTTTCTAGGGCCGCCCTTTCATGACCCAGTCATCCCTTTACTGAATTTTGACCTTTTGCCCACATACCTTTTACGAATACTGACCTTTATGACCCACTACCTTTACTGAATACGATTTTTTAGACCCAGTCATCCCTTTTTACTGAATTTTGACCTTTATGACCCAGTCAACCCTTTTAAAACTGAATATTCCCCTTTATGACCCATCAAACCTTTACGAATACGACCTTATGACCCAGTCTACCTTTTACTGAAATGACCTTTATGACCCATCATACCTTTTTACTGAATTTTGACCTTCATGACCCAGTCATACCTTTACTGAATATTGACCTTCATGACCCATTCATACCTTTACTGAGTGCTGCCTTCATGACACTATCATTACTGAGTAATGTTCCTCAAAGCCCCATCAATTTTCCCTTTTTCTGATACTGATCTTCATGACCTTATCAACTTTTTTTTACTTACCACCTTTACTGAGTGCTTCATTCGTGGACCTCTCATCCATTGCTGCCTTCCAAAAGCGATCATGCCAACCCTTTAATATATATATATATAAAATAATATATAAAAATTTTATATATATAAATAATATAATATATATATAATATATATATATATATATTATAATATATTATCACACTGGCCGTTTCCCACCAAAACAGGGTGGCCCGAAAAAGAAAAATTTCACCATCTTCCTCCATCACTGTCTTCCAGAAGGGGCGGGCACTGTATTTCCCCACCCCAGGACTAAAGTCCGGCCTGCCGGTTTCCCAGAACCCCTTCAAAAATTTTTACTTTGCTCACACCCCAAACAGCACGCAAGTATTAAAAACCATTCTCTCCATTTACTCCTATAAAACACCTCCCCGCACCCTGCTGGAATCCAAGCCCCTCGCCAAAAAACCCCCCTTTTACCCCTCCCCCCAAACCCTTTCCTAGGCCGCCCCTACCCCCCCTTCCTTTCCCACACAGACTATACCTCTTGAAGTCATTCTGTTTCGTTCCATTCCCTACGTCCAAACCCACCTCAACCCTCGCCCTCGGCCCACAGTTTTGGAAATCCCCCCCCCTCCTAATTTCCCAAACTACGAATTCCGCATTATATTCACACCACACATGCCCTTAGAAAGCATCTCCACTGCCTCCACCCTTTCTCCCGCTGCAACTTCATCACCCATGTTTCACACCCAAAAAGTTTGGGAAAAACATACTCTCATACTTTCCCCTTTTTTTGCCTCCAAGGCAAATTTTTTGTCTCCACAACTCCCTAAGTGCACCACTCCCCCTTTTCCCCTCATAATTCTATATTCACCTCACCCTTTCATAGACCCATCCCTACACGTCCACTCCCAAATACTGAAAAATTTTCACCTCCTCCATACTCCTCCCCCCAACTGTATCCAATCTTTCATCACCAATATTTTTTTTACCTCAAAACCCTTTACTCTTTCCGTATCATTTTTTAATTTTTTTCTTTTTGCACCCCCAACCAAATTCACCACCAATCTCGCAACTTCTTTTCAGAATCCCCAAGACACAGTGTCATCAGCAAAGAGAACTGTGACAACCCCCCTTTTATGTGTGATTCTTTATCTTTTAACTCCCCCTTTGTCAAGACCCTCGCATTTACTTCTCTTAAAAACCCCATCTAAAAAATATAAAAAAAACCCGTGACATCACACATCCTTGTCAAAGGGCCACTTTTACTGGGAAAAAATTTTCCCTTTTTCCCCAAGTACTCAACTTGAGCCTCACTATCCTCGAAAAAACTCTTCACTGCTTTCAGTAACCTCCTCCTACACCATCACCTGCAACACTCCCACTTTTGCCCCCCTATCCCCCCCTTTTAAAAAGCCTTTCCAAACCATAAATCCACAAAGACCTCTTTACCCTTTATCAAATACTGTCACTTATATGTTTCACTGAAAACACCTGTCCAACACCCCCAAACCTTTTTCCTAAAGCCCCTTTTTCATCTGCTACCCTATTCTCAGTCTTCTTTAAATTCTTTTCAATAATAACTCTACCATACATTTTCCCAGGTTTACTCAGACTTATCCCCCTATAATTTTTTGCACTTTTTTTTGCCCCCTTTGCCTTAAAAAAGGGAACATCCCTGCTCTCTGCCAACCCCTAGGTACCTTACCCCTTTCATACTTTATTAAATAATTGCACCAACCACCCAAAACAAATTTCCCCACCTGCTTTTAACATTTCTATTTTTATCCCTCAACCCCGGGTCCTTCCCCCCCTTTCATTTTACCTACTGCCCACAACTTCCCCCACACTCACAACGGGGCTTTTCCCTCACTCCTACAAATGTTTTTCCTCCTTCCCCAAATACACGAAATCACAGCTTCCCTATTTTCATCAACATTTAAAATTTCCCCTCAAAATTTTCCCTCCTTTTCCCCCAAAACCTCTAACTCTCCATTTAATAACTCTCCTCTCCTTTTTTTAATGACAAACCATTTGTTCTCTAGGTTTCCCTTAACTTGTTAATCCACCCCAAAACTTTTCTTATTTTTCAAAAAAATTTTGTTGATAACATCTCACCCATTTTTCTTTTTTTTTACATTGCTTCACCACTCTTTTAAACCTCCCCTTTTTTTCCCATATACTCTTCCCTCCTTGCTCACTTCTATTTTTAAAAAACCTCTCATATGCTAATTTTTTCTCCCTTACTACCTTTTTACATCTTTTTCCCCCCAAATTTGCTCCTCTTCCCTCCCGCACCCACTTTCCTGAACCAAAAACTTCTGCTGAACACTCTAACACTACTTTTTAAACCTACCCCCATACCTCTTCGCCCCCATTGCCTATGCCTCTTTACCCATCATCCCCCAAATAGCTTTTTAATCTTTCCCTAACTGCCTCCCTTTTTTTTTATAAACCTTCATCTCTTTTTTTTTCCCTGATGCTTCTATTCTCCTTGTACCCATCTACTTTTACCTCTTTTTCACAACTAGAAAGTGACTGATATATCTGGGCCCCTTAAAACAGTAATCCTGAAGCCCTCCAACATCTTTTATCTACCTACTATCCAACAAACTCTGTCTTTCGCCCTACACATATCTTGTAACTTATTTATCCTCTTTTTTTTAAAAATTTGATTCCCTTTAAAACTAAACCCCTTTCTATAAAAATTTCAATCAAAGGGCTCCCATTATCATTTACACCTGGCCCCCCCAAACTTACCTACCACACCCCTCTAAAAGTTTCTCCCAATTAGCTTTCGGTCCCCTACCACAATTACCTCTCACTTGGCTCAAAGGCTCCTAACATTCACTTAACATCCCCCAAAATCCTCTCCTCTCCTCTGCTTTCCTCCTTCTCCAGTGCATACACGCTTATTAACCCCTTCCGCTCCAACCTTTACTTTTAATCCACATAATTCTTGCTTTTACAAAATTTATATTCTCTTTCTCCTTCCATAACTGATCTTTTCAACATTACGCACCCTTCCCTTTTGCTCTAACCTCCAGATACTCCAGTTTTAATCCCATTTTTTTCCCCCCCCCGAAACTCCCCACCCCCTTAACTTTTTTTTCGTTTGGGGCCGGGCACCAACTTCTTTTCATTCAAAAACATCAGAAATCATCTGTTCTTGTCATCGCACTACATCCACGCACATTAAACACCCCGGGGTTTTTAAAAAGTTTTTTTTTTTTTTTAGTAAAGTCTACAGAAAAGGGTTACTACCCAGCCCCCGGGGGCTTTTTAGTCCCTCATACACACCATGCTTACGGAGGAAATTTTTTTTTTCCATTTCCCCAGGGACAATAGAAGAATTAAAAAAGAACAAACTAAAAAAAAGGGAAAAAACCCCAGTTTAGTATATATATATATATGCATGTGCAAAAAAATTATATATATAATATATATATAATTTATATATATATATATATATAATTATATTTTTAAATATAAATATATAAAAAAAACAACGACAGCCAAGGACTCGAACCCATGCGTTTTTGGCCTGCCTAGGGTTTTTGGCGAAAACTCAAGGGCCTAACCACTGGATCATAAAACCTTAAGACACCACCCGCGAAACGGGACTTGTACTCCCTACCCAAGGGAAAACGAGGTTGGATGCCTAGGCTAATTCAGTCAGCCCTTTTTTGGTGTACTAGTACAACGAGTAGTTTTTTATATTTTTGTGCCCACTAACAAGTATTATAAATAACAACACGCGACTAGCCAAGGATCACCTGCGCTTTTGAATTTGTTTGATAAAGCTTTCTCAACTTTTTGAAAATCAAGCAAGCCCCATGGTCGACGGGAAATAAATTGAATCATGCTTCAAAAAAAAGCAGTTTTGAAATAATATGAATATTTCCTTTGGTTATATAAAATAAATCCATTTATACACAAATAACCCCCCCACATAAAAAAAGAAGCTTACACGAGTTTCGTTTCCCACTTTGACCTTTACAAAGTCTCACTGCTTTTGACTTTGAAATGGTCCAAGTCGGCCGAAACGTCGTCATAAGCTCTTTCTTTTATGTGCGGTTTTTTGTATCGTTCCATCACGGTATTGTGCCTTTTATTGCTATGACCATGTATAATTAATAAAAATTTGGGAGAATTTAATAAAACATTGGACAAATAAAAATCTAATTCTTGGGTAGAATATTTTTTATGGGGTTTTGGTGAAAGGGCCCGTCAGTTGGGCCAGCGGGCCTGCTGCAGGTTCCTCCTTTTTTATAGTCGGTGTCGTCGCGCGTCGGTGTTTCTTGTTGTGGGCGTGATGGTGAGGGGTGGTCTAACCCTTTATAAAAGCCTTTTTTTTTAGTATTACTTTTTTCAGTTCCTTGATAAGTGAGTGGGCACGAAAGTGCTTGAACTTCACTATCTTTCACAGTGGTTGTTTTGCATATTTGAAATACCTGCTTTCTGTGATTTTTATTTGCATATAATAAAAATATATATATAATATATATAATATATAATATATATAAAATAAATAAAACCCCACCAATTTGTTTTTAAATTTTTTAGTTTTCTATCCTGAGAAATTTCAAATAAAATTTCCCAGAGCCCGTTGGCCCTCGCCTTTGGGTGCCTCTGTTTCCTGACGCCCCGACGTTACATCACCACTCAACCTTGCACTATGCACCCGTCTTTCTCTGCTTTTTTTTTTTGTCAATCCTGTCCACTGATTTTCCTCACTTTTCCCACGGTTTAAGATTCACCATAATGGTGGTTTTTCAATCGTGTCATTTTCGATTTCTGAGTCGGTTTTAATGATTTTAACCAAGATCTTAAACAATCAGGAGTGTAGTTCATCCCTCTCATTTCCAGCTGTGACTTGTTGATTTCCCCTAAATTTGATTTGTGTCAGATTTTTTGTCAGATTTTTTAATCAATTTTGTGCTAGAGCATCATACTTTAAAGATGAGCTTGCTGTATTTAAAATGCTTTTTTGATAAAAATTTTTGAAAATAGCTAACTATTAGTTTTATTTATGCTGCTGAAGATATACAGATGAATATTCTTGTAGGACTCATTTTGGCTCTGGTAACGCTTGTCGGACAATCAAATCCATCAAAAGACACCACACTTGATAAACAAAAGTACCACTGCAAGAGATTTTTAAAATTTTATGCAATGGGGGTCCATTAAGGGTTTTCATCACTGAGGGAAGGGGGTATCAAACATGTTTGCGTGCTAAATACTTGCTGGAGGGGAAAACAATACTGCCTCTGTCATTCACTGCATTTTTACTACCACAAAGAACATAGAGTGGAACTACGGGGAGTCAAATAATGCTATTTATTTAAGACACTAACAAAATAAGGTAAAAATACACACTGGCAATTCCAATGTCAACTGTTCACAGTTTTTAAAAAAAAATAAAATTCCTATTTTACTAACCCCCCCGTCGACCCTACCCCTTCATCGGCACCTAAAATATGCAAGATTTTTAACCGTCCCTCTTCCCCCCCCCCAAAACCTCACATGTTCTCCACATTTGACCTTTTCCAAGTCTGGCCAGGGTGCCGTTGCTTTTATAGCAATATGTGTTTTTGTACTTGGGGTCTAGCCCTTGAGGGAAACAAAATTTAGTCATTGGGGAGGTAGTACCACACTGTCCCCAACCCCTTTAAAAAAACATAATTTAAAAAAAATCTGACACCGTGGGGCACGTTCCTTTCAGTGTCAGTATTGCCAGCACACACTTTCATCATCCATGTACCCCTAACACATTAGAACTCCTTACAGAAAAAAACGTTTTAACACAGCTTTGACACACGTTTAAAAACAATACATTTATAAAACTCAAAACATTTAATTTTTGTAAACCTAAAACAATTTAAATTTTTTAAAAATTTAAACTTCGCAAAGCATGGACTGGTGAACTTGACATAATATTTACAAGAATCAGCTTCCAAGCCAGTAAACACCAAAAAATAAATAACACTTTCCTTTTAGCAGTGCAACCATAATGTTTTTACTGACTAAATTAAAAAAAATAATTTCAAAATATAAATTCTACAAAATCCTTACGCAAATAAAAACCGCATGCGCGCGCCCGCCGACGCAAACATCCACCACACACACCACACACACACACACACACACACACACACACACACACACACACACACACACACACACACCACACACCACACACACAACGGGAGGTCCGAAGACAATGAAGGTTTTTATAGCAGAGATTCTAACAGCCAACGCAGTAGCAAGGGACAGCGGGCAGGAAAAACGTCACTGAGAATAGAAGTTTCAGAATTTTACAGGGACTAAGGCAAAAAACATGTCAAAGGAAAGGGAAAAAAAACGCCCAAGGAAGCAGAGGAGACCATGGGAGAGGGAAAGGCGAGGTCATTTTTTTTGTACGGCTCAAGAAGCCAAGGGGGCCAACTTTGAAGAAAAAAACGGAGAGAAAAAAAAAGATTGAAGGCTCATGAAAAAAAAAGGGGGGGCAATATACCCAGGTACAAATTTTTAGAGAATTGGGTGGTTTGCGAGTGGAAAGGGCGGGCCCGTCAAGTAACTTTCAAGGAAGAATCAGTTCGAACCAGGATTTTTGCAAGAGAAAACAAGACTGAGGCAAAGAGGGGTACCAGAGAGTATCCTCGACCGCGACAGAAACAAGAAGAAAGGACTACACTGAAAGAGAGGGAAGAGACGCAAAGGGGAACGAGAAGCAATGAAAATGAGCAGGACCCAGACACAGGAGGGGAAGGGGAAACAACCCCCCGCACCCCACCAAAAGACCCACCCCCGACACCCAAAGCAACTACAACCTAACCAACCCACTCACTGTTTCCCCCTGCCACCAAACCCCCCTTAAAAACACCCCCCAAGATAGACCCCCCCCAAAAAAAACCCCCCCAAAAAATAAAAAGGGAACCCCCAAAAGCAAACAAAAAAAAAAAAAAAAAAAACCGGAAAGGGTAAAAAAAAGAAAAAAAAAACAAAAAATCCCCCTTAGCATCCCCAAAAAAACCCCAAACCCCTAACAACACAACTTCCCAAAAGCCCCAAAAAAAGGGAAAAGTTTCACCCAAAAAAAACCCCAAAATTTGGGAAAAGGAACAAATGATGGAAAAGAACAATTGGGAACAACCCTGGAAAACATAAAAACATTTGGGAGAAAAAAGAACTGAACCCCCGAAGAGTACGAAAAAAACAACATAAAGGGGCACATCTTCAAGAAAGTCCTGAGCAAGAAAGAGGGAAGGGGGAAAAAGGGGTCGACTTTAAAACCCCAATGGGGGGAAAATGGAAGCCAAAAGGATGGGGTGGAAGAAAACCCCATGCATTTAAAAAAAAGTAGGGGGGGGGGGGGGGGGGGGGGGGGGAGAAAAGGGGGGGATGAGAGCAAATGGTTTGTGCCCGGCAGTTTCAAAGAGGCTCACTTCGAGAGGCCCCAGTACGTATGGGCGATTTTACAAAAGAGATCAATTTGGGAAAACAGAAATGGGCCCAAACAAAAAGGGGGATGGGGATGGGAAAATTTTGCAATTCATGGGGGAAAAAGGGAAAACAGAAAGGGGGGGAAAAAAGGGGCCCCAAAGGGAAGGGGGCGGAAAAATTTGTTCCCAAAGGGCAAAATTAAAAGGGAAACAAAACGAGCCTTGGTTTTCCCCAAGGTTGGGAAAAACTAATAAAGAGTAAAAGGGGGGAAGGACCCCGGAAAAAAAGGGAAAAAGGCCAAAAAATATAAAAGGGGGGGCCCCCACAGTATGCGAAACTCAAAGTCAAATACCCAAAAATGTTGAAAACATTAGGGGGAAGAAAAGTCAAACCCGTGAAAGGGGAGGAAAAAGGTGGGTCCAAGAAACGAAAAAAGGAGGGGCCAAAAAGAGTTTGGGTTTTTCAGTAAGGGGCAAAACCTGGGGGAAAAGAAATGGGGAAAAAAGGTACCCAAACATTTGGGGCCAAAAACAAGAAAGGGAAAAAAGCAAGGGGAACGATACCCAAGGAGGGGGCCCCCCCGGGCCCTTAAAGGGGGGAAAAGGGCATACCCCTTCCAAATTCAAACCTCCCGGAAACTGGAACACCTAGGAGGAAGACCCAAAGTAGCCATTTTTAAAAAAGGAACAGAAAAGAGGCACTAAATATAGACCTGGTCATTGACGTGTATAGTATGCAAAATTATGGAGAAGATTATCAGAGGAGAGTGGTGGAGCACCTGGAACGGAACAGGAGTATAAATGCCAACCAGCACGGATTCACGGAAGCAAATCCTGTGTCACAAACCTTCTGGAGTTTTATGATAAAATAACGAAGTAAGACAAGAGAGAGAGGGGTGGGTTGATTGCATCTTCTTGGACTGCAAGAAGGCCTTTGACACAGTTCCTCACAAGAGATTAGTGCAGAAGCTAGAGCATCAGGCGCATATAACAGAAGGGCACTGCAATGGATCAGAGAATACCTGACAGGGAGGCAACAACGAGTCATGGTACGTAATGATGTATCACAGTGGGCACCTGTGACGAGCGGGGTCCCACAGGGGTCGGTCCTAGGACCAGTGCTATTTTTGGTATATGTGAACGACATGACGGAAGGGTTAGACTCAGAAGTGTCCCTGTTTGCAGATGATGTGAAGTTAATGAGGAGAATTAAATCTGATGAGGACCAGGCAGGACTTCAAAGAGACCTGGACAACTGGACACCTGGTCCAGCAAATGGCTTCTCGAATTTAATCCTGCCAAATGCAAAGTCATGAAGATAGGGGAAGGGCACAGAAGACCACAAACAGAGTATAGGCTAGGTGGCCAAAGACTGCAAACCTCACTCAAGGAGAAAGATCTTGGGGTGAGTATAACACCGAGCATGTCCCGGAAGCACACATCAATCAGATAACTGCTGCAGCAATGGCGCCTGGCAAACCTGAGAACAGCATTCCGACACCTTAGTAAGGAATCATTCAAGACACTGTACACCGTGTATGTCAGGCCAATACTGGAGTATGCAGCACCTGTTTGGAACCCGCACTTGATAAAGCACGTCAAGAAACTAGAGAAAGTACAAAGGTTTGCAACAAGGTTAGTTCCAGAGCTAAGGGGAATGTCTTATGAAGAAAGATTAAGGAAATCGGCCTGACGACACTGGAGGACAGGAGGGTCAGGGGAGACATGATAACGACATATAAAATACTGCGTGGAATAGACAAGGTGGACAAGGACAGGATGTTCCAGGAGGGGACACAGAAACAAGAGGCCACAATTGGAAGTTGAAGACACAAATGAGTCAGAGAGATAGTAGGAAGTATTTCTTCAGTCATAGAAAATGACGTAGTGGAGGCAGGAACCATACACAGTTTTAAGACGAGGTTTGATAAAGCTCATGGAGCGGGGAGAGAGAGGGTCTAGTAGCAACCGGTGAAGAGGCGGGGCCAGGAGCTAGGACTCGACCCCTCACCACAAATAGGTGAGTACAAATAGGTGAGTACACACACACGACCCCTGCAACCTAAACTAGGTGAGTACACACACACACACACACACACACACAACACACACACACACACACACACCACACACACACACACTACACATACATGCACACACACACATAGACACACACACACACACATACACACACACACGCACACGGCCATAGAAAAATGAAGTAGTGGAGGCAGGACCATACACAGTTTTAAGACGAGGTTTGATAAAGCTCATGGAGCGGGCAGAGAGAGGGCCCAGTAGCAACCGGTGAAGAGGCGGGGCCAGGAGCTAAGACTCGGCCCTGCAACCACAAATAGGTGAGTACAAATAGGTGAGTACACACGCACACATATACACACACATACACACACATACACACACACACACACACACACACCACACCACACACACACACACACACACACACACACACACACACACACATACACACACACACATATACACATACACACACCACACATACATACATACACACTCAAATACTTACATACATACACATACACACACACACACACACAAACACACACACACACACACACACATACACACACACACATACACACACACACATACACATACACACATACACATACACATCGAAACAGGGAGATTGCCTGATGCATGGAAGACAGCAAATGTAGTCCCCAATCTTTAAAAAAAGGAA
>NW_026465494.1:0-14226 GCF_026875155.1 Cherax quadricarinatus
TGATGTGCATCAGGACAGGGGTGTGGAGGCAGTAATGGGTAGCATACTATTAGTAACATTATTTGATTAAGAAAAAGCACTAAATCTGTAGGAATCATTCAGAAATTTGCAGTGAAGAGGCAGCCTCAAAGGCTTTAATGAGTCACAAACTGTCAGTCACTTCCTTGACAGCTCAACCCTAGACAATATTATAAGGGAAATAATTTGGAATGTTCCTCATGGTTATTTAGAACATATTATTAGTCAAAAGCTTGACATTATGATAATTATGAAATAAGATAGAACCTATCATAAGCAAGATCCTTAAAATTTAAAGCACGATTCAAAAATACTGTATTAAAACTTTAGTGATGAACATCCAAGACTATTTCACATTCCCATGAACAATAAAGATAATCCATATTCATGGTGCTTGAACCCATTTGTGGAACTGGTACATTAACTCTATGTATCATTGGTAAGGTCACATTCAGATAATGCAGTGCAGTTCTGGCTCATATATGGAGCCAGTACATACCTATTCAGAAATACATGAAAACTAGTCTGTATTTGTAGCTATGGAGAGGGTTTGTTCCATTAGAAAATATGAACTGCTGTAAAACAAATATGCAATGAACAAGATAAATCATGGAGTTATTTATCAGTTTAGTGAGGGAGGGGAGGGGTGGCATCATATAATTTTGTCCTGCCTCTCAACTTTCAACTGACTGACAGTGAATAGCTTTGTCATACTTAATTTTGATTGGTTTAGTTTGTTAGGTTTCAAGTTTATCAACTACAAGAGTGTCATTAAAGCTGCACGTCACCTGTACACTTCACTAAAGATATTTTAGTTCTTTATCACGGAGAGGTATGTATCTACACCCCTAAAAGCAAGGTATTTATGGTGCCATGGAATCAAGAAAAATGCTGGGGGATTCATTATCCATGCCAGACCAATGGGAAAGCTTCTAGGAGTGACATCATCTATTATGTCATTCTGTGAGGTCTAAGAGGTGGATACATGGGTCGTTGTCATGTAACTTTCCTGGTCTTGTAATAATTTTTAGACTATGGTTAGTAAGTAGTTAGGAATCCATCATTAACTCATAACTGTCATCATCAGTGGTATCGGTACAAAAACCATGTCTGGTGTATATGGACATTAGACTCTGCGCCTAAGAGGATGGCATTATCTGATCACCTCCAAGAGTACTGGCAAGAGAGTGGCAATGATGCATTTACCTGGTTCAATATTTAAGTGGACTGGGAGGACATGGACAGATGTTGTGCACTGTGACTACAGTGTACATACATAAATATACCATGGAACATTGTTAATCCAGAATATTTTTTTCCAGAAAGTCATTAAGAGCAGGTCAATTTCACTGGCTCCACCAACTTCTACTACTTTTCAACAGAATTTCCTATTTATGGCAGTGTATCACAAGATTAGACAATTGCAAGCAAATTATGGTTTAAAATATTGTAAATGTGCAAAAAAAGCAGAGTAGAGAGAAAAAAAAAGGCACATCAACCAAATAATAATGCTGCTAAGTCCCTATGCACTTCATATTGTAAATATATGATAGTCCTGAATCAATGCAGTAATTATAGACTATGTATTTGTGTGTACAAATATAGGTGAGACACAAGAGAGAATTTTTTTTTTTTTTGTAGGTGTATGCATCAATAGTGACAGCCTAAAAGAATCACTCACAATCATCTCTGATAATAAATTGGCTTGGACAACCCAGACTATGGTACCACTAAAGTAAATGTTTCCTTTTCTTTAAGCAGTTTCACTCTATGCAAATTTGCTTACATTGGGTGACCCTGGTTTTACTAGTAATTTGCTGTATGTGATATACATTAATTTATGCAATAACCCATCTCCTGCCCCACGTGTATTTTAACTGTCTCACTAAATTTTGCTCTAAACTGATTTATGACAAGAAAGCACTACAACAGGTTTAATTACCAGAGTTCATATTTTTTGGCAAAAGTCAATGAAGCAATGTGGAATTTGTAAGTCTTTATGCAATTTCACTTTATGCTCCATGGGAGTATAGGTTTTAACCCTTTCAGGGTCCAGAGGCCAAATTTCAAAGTGCGCACCAGGGTCCAAGAATTTAAAAAAAAAGTTTTTTGTTATTTTTTCCTTATGAAATGGTAGAGAATCTTTTTCTGAAGGTAATAAAACAAAAAGTACGAAATTTGATGGAAAATTGATGAAATTATGCTCTCGCGAATTTTGATGTGTCAGCAATATTTACGAATCGGAGATTTTGCCGATTTTGACTCCCATTTTAGGCCAATTACATTATTCCAGTCGACCAAATTCTTAGCTATTTCACTAGTATTACTTTTATTCTATCGATTGAGCACAAGAAATCGCCAAGTCAACTGTTTCAACTACAAAATAAAGTGATCGGAAATTGGTAATTTGGCCAATTTAACACAAAGTTCAAAATATTTCAGTTTCAAAATAGGGTTCAGAATAAACAATGTAGGTATTCCTGGCACTAAACTAACATTTCCTCTGTTCATCAGTTACATTTTGAGGCTTTACAAATGAATTCCATTTTTATTTTTTATTCACATAATGAATTTTTATTCAAACCAAAAAATAGAAGATTTACTGTTATGCAATATTGTATAAATATCATCACCACATTTGTGAATGTATATTTGACCCACCAGCTGGTGCGTATTAGACGTGTGAGGTCGTTTGTTTATTCTTCAACATCAGCAAAAATTTAACATTTCCGCTACTTTGAGCTCAGTTTCAAGCCATTTCCAGTGCTAAAACCAATCAAAATCATCTCTATTTCTGTAATATGTCTTCTATTCTATCAAATGAGACCAAGAAATCGCAAATACAACTATAAAAAACGTACAAAAAAACACTGCAAAGTCGCTGTTTTAATCGAAAATCATGGTCTCAGTTTTTTTCTCTCATTATACACTGTGTGCTGCAGGATTTGTTTTATGTGGTGCACATACCACGTAGATGTATTCTCTCATATATAGGCCCAAATTTACCACTCACAGCTTATCAGAGTGAGCTGAGCTCATGGCGTAGATCTACAGTTTGGGCCCTGAACGTAAAGCCGTAGATCTACAGCACGGACCCTGAAAGGGTTAAAATGCAAATGATGATAAAATATACAATGGTACCTCGAGTTTTGAACAGCTCCCAACTTGAACAATTATGTAAGTGTATTTTTTGGGGTCTGAAACGGAATAATCTAATTTACTAATATTCCTTATGGGAACAAATTCATTCGGTATTGGCTCTTGAACAGCCTTCTGGAACAAATTAAGTTCGTAACTCAAGGTCCTACAGTACAACGAAAAATGCTGATCCTTACCTCCCATTTTCCTCTACTAAAAATACAAATATTTCCATCCTCAGCTGTAGAGAATAAGTACTGTGACCCATGGAATACCAAGTCTGTGATTGTTCCTGAAGAAAAACACTGGAATTAGCAGAGAAACTGTGAATATAAAGCAAAAAATTATTTTGAAATTAAAATTAAAACCTTAGTGATATGACTGATGTTTAGAAATAGTAGCTCTCACAGTACTAATAGGCATTGTACATCATACACAGTTTAACCCTTTCAGGGTTTCGGACATGTACTAGTACGGCTTATGCACTAGGGTTTTCGACGTACTAGTACACCTAAATTCTAGCGCCCTCAAATCTAGTGAGAGAAAGCTGGTAGGCCTACATATGAAAGAATGGGTCTATGTGGTCAGTGTGCGCAGTATAAAAAAAAATCCTGCAGCACACAGTGCGTAATGAGAAAAAAAACTATGACCGTGTTTTTGGTTTAAAACGAATTTGCACTGTATTTTCGTATGGTATTTATTGTTGTATTCTAGTTTTCTTGGTCTCATTTTATAGAATGGAAGACACATTACAGAAATTGAGATGATTTTGACTGGTTTTACAATGAAAAGTACCTTGAAATTGAGCTCAAAGTAGCAGAAATGTTCGATTTTTGCCAAAGTTCAAAAGTAAACAAATCATGCTAAGCGTCCAATACACGTCAACTGGTGATTCTGATATTCTTTCGCAAGTGTGCCAATATTATTTATACCAATTCTACACTAATGCAGTACTCTGCATAACAGTAAATCATCTATTTTTTTGTGAGAATAAAAATTCAAAGTGGAAAGCAAAAGAATGTAAGAGGGGCGTGGGGACGTGACTAGTGAACAGAGGAAATATTATTTTAGTGCCAGGAATGTCTTTCTTGTTTATTCTGGACCTTATTTGGAAATTGGCATCTTTTGAAATTTGTGTGAAATTGGCAAAATTGCTAAATTATGACCACTGTACGTGTATTGGATAGTTGAAATCGGTAAATGGGTGGTTTCTTGTACTCATTCGATAGAAAAAATGGAGTTCTAGCGAAATAGTTATGATTTTTGTTGACTAGTACACTGGAATTGGCCGAAAATAGGGCTCAAAGTGGGCAAAATCACTGATGCGTAAACATCGATGAGACCGCTAACTTCGCGAGAGCATAATTCCGTAAGTTTTCCATCAAATTTCATACTTTTGGCGTCATTATGATCGGGAAAAGATTCTCTATCTTTTCATAAGAAATTTTTTTTTGTTTTTTTTGAATAAGTCTCGGAGAGGGCCTGGCGACCCTGAAAGGGTTAAGGATTAAATTCAATTCTTATTCTGATAGGGAGCCAATGGAGCTCATGTAAGAAGGCATTAATGAGAACTTCAGGTCGGAGCAAAATACCAGTCTAGCTATGTGATTCGTACAGAGATAAGTCTATTAAGTAAGTACAGTAATTAGGCAAACCCACAAGCAAAACATTGCAAAAATCAATTTGAGAGGAACAAAATGGGGATAAGGATTCCGGATACAGATAATGAATTGAAAACTACAAGATTTAACGAAGGGGTTTTGGGACCTGACGAGCTGTTGGAGTGTGAGCAGGGTAATATTTTGTGAAGGGATTCAGGAAAACTGGTTAGCCACTCTTCAGTCCTGGAAAAGAGGAGTACAATGCTTGTACTTTAACCCTTTCAGGGTCCGTCCCGTAGATCTACGGCTTTACGTTCAGGGCCCAAAAACCGTAGAGCTCAGCTCACTCTGATAAACTGTGAGTGGTTCATTTGGGCCTAGATATGAGAGAATACATCTATGTGGTATGTGTGTACCACATAAAACAGATCCTGCAGCACACTGTGTATAATGAGAGAAAAAACTGAAATCATGATTTTTCGATTAAAACAGCGACTTTGCAGTGTTTTTTCGTATGTTTTTTATAGTTGTATTTGCGATTTCTTGGTCTCATTTGATAGAAATGGAAGACATATTACAGAAATTAGAGATGATTTTGTTTGGGTTTTTAGCACTAGAAATGGCTTGAAACTGAGCTCAAAGTAGCAGAAATGTTAAATTTTTGCCGATGTTCAAGAGTAAACAAACGACCTCACACGTCTAATACACGCCAGCTGGTGGGCCCTAATATACATTCACAAATATGGTGATGATATTTATACAATTATTACAGTATGCTTACAGTAAATCTTTTATTTTTGGTATGAATAAAAATTAATTATGTGAATAAAAAATCAAAATGGAATTTATTTGTAAAGCCTCAAAACGAAAACTAATGAACAGAGGAAATGTTAGTTTAGTTCCAGGAATACCTACATTGTTTATTCTGGACCCTATTTTGAAATTGGAATATTTGAACTTTGTTTTAAAAATTTGGGCCCAAATTAACAATTTCCAATCATTTTAATTTGTAGTTGAAACAGTTGACTTGGCGATTTCTTGTGCTCAATCGATAAAAATAGAAGTAATACTAGTGAAATAGCTAAGAATTTGGTTGACTGGAATAATGTAATTGGCCAAAAAATGGGAGTCAAAGTCGACAAAATCGCCGATTCGTAAATATCGCGGGACACATCAAAATTCGCGAGAGCATAATTTTGTCAATTTTCCATCAAATTTAGTACTCTTTGTTTATTACCTGCACAAAAGATTCTCTACCATTCCATAAGAAAAAAACAAATTTTTTTTTTTTTAAATTCTTGGACACTGGGGCACCACTTCAGATTTGGGCCTTGGACCCTGAAGGGGTTAAAGGAGGGGGGTTTTGATATTGGTAGTTTGGAGGGACGACAGTTTAAACTGTCGTATCTGAGCACCTCTGCAAAGACAGTGATTATGTATGAGTGATGATGAAAGTGTTGAATGATGATGAAAGTTTTTTCTTTTGTGGGGGTTTTTTTCTTTCTTTTTGGGGGCACCCTACTTCAATGTTAAAAAAAAAAAAAAAACAAAAAAAAATTATTAATGCAGGTAAACACTGAGATCCTTTGCTGATCTTTCAGACAGCAAATTGACAGTGCCACAAAAAACCATGAATCTCCACTGCTCAGCCTTCTCCCATGATGCACTGTTTGTAAACCACACCTCACTCTCATATAGAGGTGTTAGTATCACTGTACCCTGGTACATTATGTTCATATAATGCACATTTGTAGCCGCCCATTTTCATCTGTTAAAACATGGTATACATATCAGTTTTTTTGATGCAGTATTAATTATATTAAACTGTAACCTAAAATAAAAAAAAATTACATTGTGCAGAAAAGATATATGTTTATATGCATTTCATACAATACTTTGCCCTCTGCTACAGTGACACACTGTACTGATTAATATTATCTACATGGTATGCTGATATGTCTGAATTTTTATTTGGGGGTTATAACTATTCTTATTATTATTTTACTGTATAATATTGATGGGAAGGTGCTAAACCAGTAAGGGTTAATATAGTAGGTAACAAGGTAGTCAGGTCCAATCCAAGGAAGAAGTTAGATCCCGTTCCTTAGATTAAGAGCCCTTCCCCAGTATCAAAACATCCCCCTTCTTAAAGGCTTCCCAGAGATTATTACCAGCATTTCCCCCCTATTTAAACAGCCAATACTATATACTGTATTTCAGAACTTTATACATAATTTTGTATTTTTTTTTTAACAACACTAAAGATTTAAATTTGAAAGTTTTCTACAACAATGTCATATAAACTAGTTGACATGTATTGGACGCGTGGCATGATTTGTTTACTTTTGAACTTTGGCAAAAATCGAACATTCTGCTACTTTGAGCTCAATTTCAAGGGACTTTTCATTACGAAAAACCCAAACAAAATCATCTCAATTTCTGTAATATGTCTTCCATACTATAAAATGAGACCAGGAAAACTAGAATACAACCATAAATACCATTACGAAAATATGCAAACTCGCTGTTTTAAACAAAAACACAATTTTTTTTTTCTCATTATGCAATGTGTACTGCAGGATTTTTTTTTTATACTGTGCAAAACTGACCATATAGACCCCTTCTTTCATATGTAGGTCTACTAGCTTTCTCTCACTAGATCTGAAGGCGCTAGAAAAATTTCGAGTACTAGTACGTCATAACCCTGGTGCGTAAGCTGTACTAGTACTTCAGAAACCCCGAAAAGGGGTTTAAAAACACACTTTAAAGCCCTTACCTTTATGTTCCATGATTGTACCAACTCAAAACGTGAACTAAGATTAAAAATCTCAGAATCTCATCTGAACCACCTGAGATGAGGAACTTCCCCACTGATAGCAATCTTCCTCACACTCCTGTGTGTGAGTGGTCAGTAAAAGACTGGAGTAAGGGACACTTTCCCATCCTGAAAAAAAATTAACTATAAATAGCTAGGTCTTTCTGAGAACAGAACCAAAAGAAAATAGGCCTAACAAATATATTTTTACTCAAGTCTTCTGGGCTACTGCTGTAAGGTGGTACAGCACTGGTAAGGGTTCACCTAAATTATGCAACTTAGTTCTTGTCTCCATATTACAGAATATAAGTGAACCACTGTACGGGTGGGTCACTTAAGACTCACTTGCTGCTTGAACTCACAGCAAGCGAGTCTAACTCCAAGCCACATGTAAGCCACTAGGCCAGCTGGCTACAGGGGCATACGTAATGGCCTGGGTTTAAGCTTAAGACTCATTTGCCTCAAATTCGACCCCAAACTGTACAGGGGTTTGTCTGTAATCATGTCATTAAGATTTCATGAGTCGTGGTGAACCTAAGTGCAGTGGAAAATATACAAAAAAAGGAATGAGAAAGTTAATTCCATTTAGTATAAAAAATCACTGAATTTATACTCTTTTTAAAGACAAAAGTATTTAATGGGATAGGGATTAAAGTGTACTGTACAAGGGGAATAAATAAAAATAAAAAAAAGTAATATAAAATAAGTGCTGAACATATCTGAGAAGGACAGAGCCTGGAGTAATGGTTAAAGTTAAATATGTTAAGACTAATAAATTGGACAAGTATATTAAATACCCCTCCCATCCGACTTACGACCGAGTTCGCTCCAAGAAACCGGTCGTAAGTCAAAATGGTCATAAGTCGAACTTTACTACTGAATATCAACAAAACATTTTGTAATAAACTTTATTTTATTGTTTATTTTGGTATTTCATGTTTTACTTTACTTTTTATGCTCTTAGTACTGTATTTTATACTGAAAGGGTTTTAGGATAAACACTGTGTACAACACAAATAGTTGTTTATTTCCCAGAAATTTGGCATAAAAAACACGGTCTAAGTCGAGCAGGTCGTAAGTCGGTTTGATAGGTGTAAAGGGGTGTGGTTAAGTGTGAGCTGAACCTGCTTATCATTGGCCAATAGATCTACACGGGGCCTAAATATTCCTTATGTTCTCATAAGATCTTTTTCACCTGCATCATGGCACCTCCCATGAAGGGAAGATATATGTAAATGCTCAATAATAACCCAGAGACAGAAACTAGAGAGATTAACTGTCTGTATATTTCAACCCCCCTTCTGGGATCCTCTTCAGCAGATCTACATTTTAGATGCTTATATACATTGTCTCAATTCAATATTCAAAAAAATATTTTCAAATACATTATACATAAATATAAATCTGTACATATAAAAGCTACAGTACAGCAAACCCTTGATAAAAAAAGATTTTTAAAATTCTGGGAATAATCCATTGGTTAAATTGTACTTTTAGCTTCCTTATTTCAATGTTAAAGTGCATATATCTGTAAGTTGTGAAATACAAAAACTACATTGCTGTACAGTAAAGTATTTTAGTGCAGTTTTTTTTAAAGTATGGAGAGTTAGAAAGGGATCAAGAAAATGGAGGGAATATTTCGAGGAATTGTTAAATACTGTATGATGAGGATAGGGAAGCTGTGATTTTATGTATAGGGCAAAAAAGGAATAACACCTTTTAGGAGTGAGGAAGAGCAAGTTGTAAGTGTGGGGAAGTTTGTGAGGCAGTGGTAGAATGAAAGGGGGTAAAGCAGCGGGGGTTCATGGGATAAAGATAGAAATATTAAAAGGGAGGGGAGGATATAGTTTGGAGTGGTTGGTGCTTTTATTTAATTAAAAGTATGGAAGAGGGTAAGGTACCTAGGGATTGGCAGAAAACATGCATAATTCCTTTTCATAAAGGCAAAGGGGGCAAAAGGAATGCAAAAATTATAGGGGAATAATCACGTAGATCTACGTTGGAGTAAGAGTAAGACGGAGAGAGGGATAGCAGACGAACAAGGAGGCTTTAGGAAGGGTAGAGGGTGTGTAGACCAAGTGTTTACAGTGAAACATATAGGGAGCAGTATTTAAATAAGGGTTAAGGGGGTTTTTGTGGCATTTATGGATTTGGAAAAAAGGGATATAGCAGGGTGGATACGAGGCAATGTGGCAGATGTTGCAAATGTATGGAATAGGAGGTAGGTTATTGAAAGCAGTGAAGTTTTTATGAGGATAGCGAGGCTCAGGTTAGAGTATGTAGGAGAGAGGGAGATTATTTCCCAGTAAAAGTAAGGGGAAGATATAGTGTTAGAGTGGTTGGTATTTTTGTTTAATAAATGTATGAAAGGGGAAAGGGACCTAGGGATTGGCAGAGGGGCATGTAAGTCCCTTTATATAAAGGGAAGGGGGACAAAAGAGATTGTAAAAATTATAGAGGAATAAGTTTACTGAGTATACCAGGAAAAGTATATGGTAGGGTTATTATTGAAAGAATTAGAGGTAAGACAGAATGTAGGATTGCTGATGAGCAAGGAGGCTTTTGAGTGGGTAAGGGATGTGTAGATCAAGTGTTTACATTGAAGCATATATGTGAACAGCATTTAGATAAAGGTAGGCAAGTTTTATTGCATTTATGGATTTAGAAACGGCATATTGATAGAGTGGATAGGGGGCAATGTGGCAGATGTGCAAGTATATGAATGGTCATAGTTACTAAATGCTGTAAAGAGTTTTTATGTGGATAGTGAGGCTCAGGTTAGGGTGTGTAGAAGAGAGGGAGACTACTTCCCGTTAAAAAGTAGTCCTTAGACAAGGATGTTGTAATATCACCATGGTTGTTTAATATGTATTTATAGATGGGTGTAAAAGAGGTAAATGCTAGTGTTCGGGAGAGGGTGGGATTAAATTATGGAGAATCAAATACAAATGGGGGAATTGACACAGTTACTTTTTGCTGAGAACTGTGCTTATGGGAGATTCTAAAGAAAAAATTGCTAAGGTTAGTCTGGATAGCTTTGGGAGTGTGTGTAAAGAAAGTTGAAAGTGAACATAGAAAAGACTAAGGTTGATGAGGGTAATCAAATGATTTAGTAAGAAAATTGGATATAAATTGGGAAGGGAGTAGTATTGTAGAGGTGAATGTTTTCAGATATTTGGGTGTTGACATGTCAAGAAGATGGATTTTTGAAGGATGAGGTTAATCATAAAATTGTGTTTTTAAAGAAAAAAAAAGGCAAGTGTGTGCTGAGGTATATGTGGAGACAAAAAACTTATCTATAGAGGCAAGAAGGGGAATGTATGAAAGTATGTATACAACACTCTTATATGATGTGAAGCTAGGGTTGTAAATGCTGCGCAATGAGGAGCATTTTGGAGGCAGTGGAGATGTCCTGTCTAGAGGGCAATGTGTGGTGTAAAATTAGCAAGAAAATTCAGTGTGGAAATTAGGAGAAGGTGTGGAGTTAATTAAAAGTATTAGTCAGAGGGCTGCAGAGGGGTTGTTGAGGTGGTTGGTCATATAGAGGACGGGATCAAAGTTAGAATGACTTGGGAGAGATATAAACTGTCGGGAGGGAAGGCGGGGGTAGGGATCGTCCTCGGAGAGGTTGGAGGGAGGGGGTAAGGAGGTTTTGTGAGGCGAGGGCTTAGACTTCCAGCAAGCGTGTGTGGAGCGTGTTGATGAAGTGAATGGAGATGAATGGTATTTGGGACTGACGAGCTGTTGGAGTGTGAGCAGGGTAATTTTAGTGAAGGGATAGAAAACCAGTTATTTTTATAAACCAGACTCGAGTCCTGGAAATGGAAGTACACTTTAAAGGAGGGGTTAGGGATATTGGCAGTTTGGAGGGATATGTTGTCGTATCTTTATACGTGTATGCTTCTAAACTGTTGATTCTGAGGCACCTCGCAAAAAAATCAGTGATTATGTGAGTGAGGTGAAAGTGTGTATGATGTGAAAAGTATTTTCTTTTTGGGGAATTTTCTTTCTTTTTGAGTCACCTTGCTTCGGTGGAGACGGTGACTTGTTAAAAATAAAAATAGTAGGTAGGCCTCAGGACAAGGATGTGTGAAGTCACCATTGTTGTTCAATACAGTGGACCCCGGATATTGTAGTCGTTGGATTTGTAATATTTGAGTATCATAACGTTTTTTCGTTCGAAAATGTTGGCTCGGTGATCATCATTTACCTCGGTAATAGCTGTTCGTCCCCCACGCATTACGAGTGGCCCCCAAGCGGCCCGACACACTATCCCACAGCATCACAGGTCAGTCTGCTATTGTTTATCAGTGATGTGACTGTAACCCCACACGGTTTCATATGATACATTTCGTAAATTCCATTCTTTTTTGTACTTGCAATGCATAAGTAACCCCATGGTGGCCCAAAGAAGTCTCTAGTGCCAGCCTTTGGTAAAAGTAAGAAACACTATGAATTCAAGATGAATCATGCAAAATATGGAGTGGAGTACATGTGGCAAAGCTTTGCCAGGTTGTATAAGAAACCTCATACAAACATCGCTTCCTTGTGGCCAAGAAAAAAGAAAATAAGGAGTGTTGTTACGGAAAGGTGCAAATATGCTTACAAAAAAGACATCACAAATACTCGAAGATGAATACCCCACCCTCTCCCCCCCACCCCCCCCACACCCCCCCCCCTCCCCCCCCCCCCCCCCCCCCCTCCCCCCCCTTACCCTCCCCCCCCCCCCCCCCCCCCCCCCCCCCCCCCCACCTCCACTATCTGGCGACTATGTTGGTGGTGTGGATCATGAATACAGTTCGCAGAAGATAGTGTTATGCAGTCGATATTTGTGAAATGGCAAGGCAGTTGCATGATGATCTCGTAAAGAATATTACTGGAACTAGTGTGATTGTTTTGATATTTAAGGGCCAGCAAAGGTGGTTGAGAGCTTTATGAAGCGTAGGGCATACACCAGTGTGGTAGGCATGGCGAGGCTGCAGCTCATCGTCAAATATGCGGCTGGAAAAATATGTTTAGGATTCAAGGGGTACACAGAGGCTGAACATTCAAACCCAACAAGTGTTCAATTGTGACGAAACAGGCCTCTTTGAAAGAAAATGCCAAGAGGACCCTACATCACGCAGGGTTGCTGTATAGGCCCGTGTGGCTTAGCGCTTCTTTTTGATTATAATAATAATAATAATCAGGCAGGAGGAAAAGGTACTCCCAGGACACAAGCCTATGAAAGACAGCTAACTCTCTTGTGTAGTAATGCTAGTGGGGATTTCAAAGTGAAACCTTTACCAGTGTATCACTCTAAAAATCCCAGTGTGTTCAAGAAAAACAGTGTCATCAAGAGTAAACTGTGTGTGATGTGGAAGGCTAACAGTAAGGCATGGGTTATGAGGGAAATTTTCCTTGATTGGTTCAATGAAATGTTTGTCCTGAGTGTGAAGAAATATCTCCTGGAAAATAAATTGGAACTCAAGTGCCTCCTGGTACTAGACAATGCTCCAGCTCATCCTCCAGACTCAGATAACTAAATTGTGGAGGAGTTTCGTTTCATCACAGTGAAGTTCTTGCCCCCTAATACCACTCCTCTCCTCCAGCCTATGGACCAGCAGATCATTTCAAACTTCAAAAAACTCTACACCAAAGCAATGTTTCAAAGGTGCTTTGAGAACCTCAGACACTGAATTGGCCCTAAAAGGGCTCTGGAAATATCACTTCAGTATCCTCCATTGTATAAACGTTATAGGTAAGGCTTGGGAGGGAGTGACTTCCAGGACTTTAAACTCTGCTCGGAGAAAATTGTGGCCAGAATGTGTCCAACAGAGGGATTTTGAAGGGTTTGGGGCTGACCCTGACAAGCCTATGGCAGTTGCGGAAAGTACTGTGGCATTGGGGAATTCCATGGGGTTGGAGGCAAGTGGCGAGGATGTGGAAGAGTTTGTGGAGGACCACAGGGAAGAGCTAACCACTGAAAAGCTGCAAGGCCTTTATCTGCAACAGCAACAGACCACAGCTCAGGAAATTGCTTCAGAGAAGGAGGAAGAGAGATGGAAGAAGGTGCCTTCTTCAAAGATTAAGGACATCTGTGCAAAGTAGAGTGAGGTGCAAACATTTATGGATGAACATCACCCTGACAAAGCTGTTGCAGGCCGTGTTGGCAACATGTACAATGACAATGTCGTGTCCCATTTTAGGGAAAATTTAAAGAAACGCCAGAAACAGAGCTGTCTGGAACAATTTTCTGAACGACAGGGGTCTAGTGACTCAAGTTGGTCTTAGTGGCATTAAAAAACAAAGAAGGGAAGTAACCCCAGAAAAGGACTTGGTACGTGAAGTCTTTATGGAAGGGGATTCCCCCACCAAAAAAATAGTAACTCCTCCATCCTCTCCTCTCCTCCCGTCTTCCATACATCAACAAGTCTTCAATAAAGCTAAGTGTCATGTTATTATTATTTATTCTTCATGTCTCATTGTTCTTTGTGTAGGTAAATGTATAATTCATGTAAAAATTTTTTTTTTTAATACTTTTGGGGGTCTGGAATGGATTAATTGATTTACATTATTTCTCATGGGGAAAATGAATTCGGAATATCGCCAAATTAGGTTTTAGTCACACTCTTGAACGGTTAAATTTTGATAACCAGAGGTCCACTGTATATT
>NW_026465495.1:0-13771 GCF_026875155.1 Cherax quadricarinatus
AGCCCCCCCTAGAAACCCTCATTACACAACCAGGGAAAACATGGGTTTGAACAGGTCGTTTCCTGTCGTCCAACTTTTGGGATCACTACGAAAATTTTCCAAAAATGCACTAGAAACAAAAAGAATGCAGATGTAATTTACAGACTTTGCAAAACCCTTTCGACAAGTTCCCATGGCGAAATGCGCAAAAAAATGCTGCAAAGGGGGATAACGGAAAAGTGGGTCGATGGACTAAAATTTTCCCCTCACTAACAAACACAGAAGTAGTCGTCCGGAAAGTAAGTCCGAGGCAGCTGGGGAAAAAGCTTGTTCCACAAGGCACAGTACTCCTCCATCTTTTCCCTCATCCCATATCCAATAGACAAGGAGTCAGCCACAGCACCGTGTTTCCCTTTTGCAGTGACCCCAACGCATGACAGTGTCTTCCATTGCAGACACTACAAGGCTCCAGGCGGACATCAACCAAATCTTTCAGTGGGCTGAAAGAAAAACAATATAAGTTCAACGATGAGAAATTTCAATTATCAGATATGAAAACATGGGGAAATTTAAAAATCTTCATCAGGTTAAAAAACAAATTCGGGCCACAAAATAGAGCGAAACACCAACGTAAAAGACCTGGGAGATTATGTCGGGGAGCCACCTTCAAGGACCATAACTTTGTATCAACCCAAAATTGTAAGAAAAATGACAGGATGGAAAAGAAACCTTTCAAACTAGGAGGCAACCCCATGATGACACTCTCAGGTCACTTTTTTATCAAGGCGGAAAATGCTGCACACTAACAGAACCTTTCAAGGCAGGTGAAATTGCTGCCCTAGAAAATGACAAGAATTTTTCACGGCGCGCATAACGGGATAAAACACCTCAATTACGGGAGCGCTTGAGGTTCCCAAACCTGTATTCCCTGGGAAAAAGGGGGGGAGAGATACAGATTAATAAAGTTATATACAATAAGTGCAGGGGGCCCCAACTGTTCAAAGCCTCCCCCACACTAAGGGGGATTACCAACAGACCCCTGGCGTCTTCAAGCGGCAATGGACAAGACCCAAAAATCGTTCCGGATCAGCCGGGCTGTGCTCGTACGTTGGTTTGCGTGCAGCCACACAACAGCCTGGGGGATCAGGCGCTATCCCCCAGGGGGCCTATCACAGACCGGGGCCCCGGGGGTTGACCCCCCGGAACTCTCTCCCGGAAACTCCCGGGAAAAATATTGAACGTATTTTCGTAATGGGAATTTGGGGAAGCATCTTGCATTATCTACGCATAAATCAATGCAAAAATTATTCTGAGATTATCCAACTGTAATTTATCCTTTCTTTATTTTTAAAAAAAAATAAAGTTTTTTATGGTTTTGACTTTCGCCAAAAACTGACATTTGCCCTGACAAAAATCAAAAACAAATTTGAATCCAGTTTACTACCACCACTTGTAAAACAATTTTTTCCTTTATGTCTCTGGGGAATTTCATTGCATTCCTGCTTTATTTACGAAAATACAGTCAAATATATGTGAATAACTTACTTCAGAATAATCCGCGAAAAGCCGGGACCACCGTTTTTTTTTTTTTTTTTTTTCGAGAAAATAGCTTTTTTCTGTCTTATAATGCATTACGAGTGTATACATAGTTCCCATGTCCGTTTTTTTAATATAATGACCCGGGAGGTGAAAGAAGGGAAGGGCCCTCCCCGACTAGGGGAGTCTTTATCCCCGGGGGAACGCCCTAGGAATTGCCATATTTTTTCTTTTCGGGGAGTATTTACCATATTTCTTTGTTATTTATATTTTTTTATTATGTCTATTAGTCAATTGTAAAGATAAAAAAAGCCTAGAACTTAATAGCGTTATATTGAAGCAAATTTCCCCCGGGCATCCCCATTGAATTTTTCCCCTGGGGTTTAGCAAAAATGTTGCCCCGGGGTTCCGGGTTTTGGGTGGAAGTTAAGGAAATCCCACCCACTATTATGAGCCAAAATTTAAATTATTATCTTAGAAAGAATAAAAAATAAATACACAAAAAAAAAAAAAAAAAAAAAGAAAATTGACGACAGGAAGAAAAGACCTGCCGCAGGGGTACGTCCCCTAGGTGTTTTTAAAAAGACCATAATTTCCTGTGGAATTCGTGAAAATGATTCTGGTACCAGGGTTGCCAAAAAAATTAAGCTATTTTTCTATAAGATTAACTCAATTTTTGAATTTTACCAAAATTTAATGATTTAATTACCACATTGAAGTGTTCTCACAGATCAAAGTGGGCGGGAAAGGAAAAAGACCCCCCCACTATAAATAACAATAAAACCCAAGTAAAACTAAATGATCCACAGCTGCGCAATCTAACACATGCAGTAGAGGATGTAAAGCATCCGTGAATGTGAACCCCCAAACCGCTCAGAACTTCCAAACGCACTAACAAATGTTAGGAATAGAAAATTTAAATTCAAATTTAAAACTTATTCTCTATAAGGATTAAATGCGAGTTTACAGAAATTTGGTTATTTTTTTGGTTTACATGTAGAAAAGTGATTACAGAGGTACCACAAACGCTAGCTGGCTGGCATTTCGGGCATATTAGTTTTTTCTTAAATTTGAAAAATATTCAAATTATGGGGAAAGTTGGTATTATGGCTAAGTGACAAATCAGTTTGTATTTAGCAATGTGAATGCTTTTGTTTTGGCACAGGACATGTTTCAGTATTGAGTATCACGGGTTCTTATTTTAAGACTGAGAAAAAATTTTTTGTTTATGGTCAAATGAGTAGTGAGGGTTAAACAACCCCAGGGGTATTCGTGTATTTATTTGACGGGTGTACAGGGAGATAAGATGTTTTTTTAATTAGTTTTAAAGGTGATAAATTGTCTGCAGTTCTAGAGTTTCGGGTAGGGTATTCCGATTTTAGGGCCTTTGACAACTTTAAATTTTGTAAAGGTTTAGGGGGACACGGGGAATGTCGAGAGATGTTTGTTTCGGTTTTTATCCCTGTGGGTTCTGTCACAACTATCAAGAAAGTGTTTTAGGTCAAGGTTTGATTTTGGGAGTTTAAGGCCTGTGATGTAATTGCACAGTAGTAAGGTGGTGTACTGAACGGGAGAAAGTATAGATCTATGAAAGTGGGGGGTGTTGCCAGGGAGGGGATTTAGTGATTTTTTTAATGCAGCTTTTTTTGGGGTTTTTTTTGGTTTTAAGGTGGTTTTGCTGCAGTTGATCCCCAAGCAAAATAATGGGTAGGTATGGAAAAAAAGTGAGGGGTAAGTGTGAGAAGGGCATTTTGCGGCACGAGTATCGTATTTGGAGAGGATCCCAACCTTTTTTGGATACTTTTTTGGCTATATGCTGGATATGGGTGCTGAAATTCGGGTTTGTTGTAAAGGGCAAGGGGGATGGGAACAGTTTGTTAGGGGTTAAATAGGTCCAACCCTTTGATTTTGGTTTTGGGAAAAGGTATTGGGAAAAAATTTTTAATTTTTCCGAAACTATACGCCTAATGGGTTTTTATGTCCCGTGGGAGTCAAAATTTTTATTTTTGAAAATGGAGTAGAACCAAAGTTCCCTTGGCGCATGCGGGAGTGCGGGGGGGCAGAGCGCGAATTTTTTTTGAATGGGGGAGGAAGCTGAGAAACAGGAACCCGAAATTGCCCGTTCCGGTGGCCTAAGTTAATTGGCCTCATTCATAATAAGAAGTTCGTAATTGTTCCGGGGGAGAGTGGGAACGGGTTTTTACGGGCCCAAAGAAAATAGAGGGTAAAAGTGTGTTAGAAAAGGACCGGGTGATCCCCGCGTCCAAAGACTGTGTCCTGGGGAAAATTCCCTTGGATTTTTTAAACACCATCGCTCAGTCTTAAGGGGTGACCTCTGTTTTTTAATAGTTAGAGACTTTAAACTTTTGTAAATTTTAAATTTTAATTTAATGAAAAACGCTAATTTAAGCGAATATGTAAATGAAATAAGTCGTTTGCCCGAGTGAACACGCAACCTCGGAACGCCGGGGAAGGGGGAAAATCCGAGCCGATTCTAAGCGGGAAAAACCAGGGAACCCCTCCGCGGGAAGAAAATGTGTCGGGAAGCAACATCGAAAAAGAAGGGAATAAAAAATGAGGAAATAAATCACCCCACATTAAGTAACCCTTCTAGTTAACCCAAACCTTAGACTCCCCGAGTGGTAGTGATTAGATATTTTACGAGTGATCCAGCACATCAAGGACCCCAGAGAACATCGGTAAGTTTTGGGATTATGTACAAATTTTTCCTTGAGGGATGTATCCATGGTGCCCTCCCCCCCCCCCCCCCTTCATTATTTAAACTATAAATCTATACAGTCCCAAAATTAAATTTAGTACCCCCGTACGTGGGTGTATCCAACCATAGGTTTTGGGATAGTTTGGGGAAAGTTTGTGAGGCCAAAGGGAAACACTTCCCGCGCCGGGGGTGATTAAGTTTTTCCACATTCACCCGGGGTGATACGGTAAACCTACAGTTAAGCACCCGGGAAATTTTCCACATCTGCCCGCTGGCCTTGGGAAACCCGGAGCAACAAGAAAAAATTATTGAATTAATTACTTAAAAATTAAGTGCTGTTTAAAAGGAGGGGGTATAGGGTAACAATTTTAATCGATGGGGTGTGGATGATAATTACCCAATAAATTGCTAGACATGGGTGGTAGATTTATACAAGAAAAAAGTGCAGAATTACTCTTTAAGGCTCATTTAAGTAGTTAATGGGTGATTTTTAAATTTCCCCTAACCATGCTGGGCCCGGGGAAATTTAGTGCGACGGGCAAGTCCATGGATGCCAAGCAAAGAAAAAGCGTCACTACAACCCGGGAAAAAGGGTCTGTTACTAAATCATACAAGAAGTGTAGGATTAATAAACAAGAACTTAAACCCGAAAAATTAAAGCTGCCCTAATCCCTTTAAAAAATAGACAGTCAATGTTTGGGGTTTTAAAAGACATGAAAAGGAGCTGCTAGAGAACTGTGAGATGATTGAAAGGGAGCGACTGCTAGATCAACATTATGAAAATGGAGGACAACATTGGCCCTGCAAAACAAAGGCGTTGGGAAGGAAAAGGGGGGTTAAAAATTTTTTGGGGCCCCCAACCTGTAAGGAAGTCAGGGGCATCTACCAAAACTCCCAAATTATGTATCCCGTGTTTAACCCGGGAGAACACGGGGAGGAGTTTTGGTCTATCTTAAAAGCAGTCGTACTGATAGGAGTGATCTTGCAAGGTTCCCAAAATTTATGCTATTTAAAAAGGGACAGGAAAGGGGAGTTGCCATGTTCTCATACAAGCACCCCAAATGTAATGACTCCTAAGTGAGGCAGTTGATTTGTTGGAGGTATTTACGGAAATTGGAGAAAGTAGGCTGGACCTAGTAGCTAATTTGGCTAATTTGAAGACTCCAGATCACAACTGCACCAGTTTACAGAAATTTTAGGATCAAACTAAAAGCACTTTTAAGCCCTTGATAATAAAATATCGGGAGGGAGCAGAGGGTTGTTGGGGCCCTTTGATTAGAAAAAATTGAACCCACAAGACCAAAAGAGGGGGTTATCAACAGATATCACGGGGGTTACTTCAGGTTGAAGAAAAAAAGGTGGGACTACGACTAATTGTCCAATGCAGACCAGCCAAACCCCTTTACCTCTAGGAAAACCACGCCCCACAGCCCCCAGTGCCCTGCCTTCCAAAAAGGGAAACCTTTATCCAAATATAAATAACCCTAACCACCTACTAAAACGGGGTTACGTAGGAAATTACAAGTGACAGGTGCCAGTTATAGTTTCTCCACCTCCAGGAAAGGAGGAAGTACCACAAAAAGGGAGCCCAGTTGATAAGAGGTCGGAAAGGGAAAAGGGAGGATTGTTCTTCTCAACGGTGCTCATTTCTCTAAGAACTGTAATGTTTATAATTCTGGGATTTTTAAAATGGAAAAGATTGGAAGAGCTTGCTGATGCATCAGGGCTAGGAATCATAAGTAAGGGTTTTGCCGTGCTAATTTGCACTATTGTTATCATTGTAACGGGGAAGAACCACAAGCTATGTGTAAGGGCAGATCTAATCGTAAGATGGAAACAATAGTATTTAAAAAGGATAAAAACCCAGACAAACAGTACCCACGTAAAGTTTGCGCTAACGTCGGTAATGGGCCTACTGAGGTAGTTTCCCTGTGTTGGTTTGGGGTGATTAATGATAAACGGGGCGAAATCCAAAACTGTAACAGCATTACGGATCGGTCACAACGCCCTTTTAAAAAACGTAACTGCCTTAAGGGGGATGAAGGTAAAAAGGGGAGATCCTGCTAACTCAAGCTATCTGGTTTTCTCTCGAATAAAAAGGGCCAGTCATACGACACTGTTAGTAACTGTCCGGCTGGGCAAGAAGAAAACGTAAAAAAGCCGTAATTGTGGATAACTCCCAGAGAAAATCTCTACAATAGGCTTGGTAACGACAAAGGCTTTCGAGAAAGGTAGTTTTTGGGCACCTTCCGGTATAAAAAATGTTTTCGGTGGGGCCAATAATATTTTGATGGGTAGTGACCATTATCCCCCTTTTTAAAGGGTATGACAAAGAAATGCGGATCCCCTTCAAAGGGACCCCCCGGGGGCACGTGAGTAGGGCAGGCTTCCTGTACCGAAAATAAAATGACTGGAGGAAATCCATAAATACAGTTACGGTGTTCTTACCAAAGTATCACCCATATAAATATATTCAATAAGATGAAGTTAAACCTGTGTATAAATTAAGGGAATTGGACAGAAAAGGGATCAATGTAAATGAAGAAAGTCCAATGATTCCCTTTATCAAGAACAATACCAGAAGGATGTTTAAAATTTTAATCTGGACAATACTGGGGGAGACTTTTCCTGGAAGCTGAACCATCCAACCTACCCAATAATTCCGGGTGGGTATGGGCAATTTAAAAGGGTCAGCTCCACGAAAATTTAGCAAGACCCAGAACTGTTGACCCCGTTACGTGAATAATAATGAGCATTAAATAATAAACATAGGGAGGGACCCCCAGCAAACCCAGATTTATGGGCCTATTTGCCCCACCACGGAGGAAAGAAAGATTCTAAACCATCCCTGAGGATTGTGTTTAATTGTAGTGCCGGAAATAAAAATGGGACCAGTTTTTAATGACTGTTTTTTGACGGGCCCGTTGACGGAAAAACTGGGAGAATAATTAAATTCAGGGGGAAAAATTATGCCTTTACGGCAGACATAAGTAAAGCTTTCCCCGAGGTGGGTCTGCAGAGGCTGACCGGGATTGCCAGTTTTTATGGCCCCAGAATCCCATGATCCCTTAGTCCCCCTTTAAACTTTTCGTTCAGAGGTTTGTTTGGTGCTACCCCCACCGTTCCCACTCCAGGCAACATAAAGCCACCTTAAGCGTACGGGTGGCCACTGAGTGGAGTAATGGGTAAACAATTTTATGTGGAAAAATTTTCCCGGGGGACGTTCTGGGAAAAGGAATAATGAGCATATACGCAGGGGAATGAAATAATCAAGGTGCAAATATGCCCCTGAGGGGAAAGGAACAGTAATTCGTTTCCCGCTTAAAGGGTCAAATAAAAAAGCAAAACCCGGAGTTTAGTTCCCAAAAATAGTAATGTGCTGGGGGACTGACTTGGGACAAAAGAGGGAGACTTGTTATCGTTAAAGTCTAAATGATCAGCATGCCCCAAAAAATTTTAAAAAGAGAGTTTGCTTTTTAGAATTTTTTAAAAAGCCGACCACTAGGCTTAGGGGCCCCACTTACCCTAAGAGGGAAAATGTTGATACAAGAAGATGGAAGCTTTAAATGTGCTTTGGGGTGAAACCCACCGAGGAATTTGTTAAAGGTGGGGAAAATAATGGGGAAAAATTTAAAATTACCATGTTTAAGTTCCCCCCTAAAGTGGGCCATCAAAAGGGAGAAAATGTATCCACATTTTTGCGATGCTTCGAAATTAGCATATGGAAACAGTCGCTTACCTTCAATGTAATAGTGCCATTTTTCTTGTTTTGTTTAAAGGGTAAGGGGCTCCAATCAAATCACGCACCTTTTCCTCAGTTTTAATTAACGGCCCTTTATTGGTTTTCAAAAAAGCCAATTAAAAAGAAAAAAATTGCGAAGATAAATACAGCGACAAAAAGAATTGGTCTGATAAGAGGAAACCTTAAATGGATTCGTAATGGTAAAAGGATTGTGTATGTACAAAACAGAGTCCGAATCCATCAAATGCAGGGGAAACATAAAGTTTTTTGGTCACATTTTAACCTTTTAACCATTCCGGGGACGGAAAACCCCGCTGATTTTTGTCTCGAGCTTTACTTAGGAAAAATTTTGGGGCTTTATCGTGGGTTTAAAGGGCCCAATTGGTGGTGGACAAAATTTAAATGGCCGGTGCAAAAGGCACAATGCTCCTGTCGAAATTAGGTAGCACCGCTCCGGTCAGTAGCCCTCCTTACCTTTTATAAAAAGGTATTCTTCCTTACCTAAGTGTTTTTTGTGACCAGGTTAGTGTTTAAATTTATAAGTAAAATGAAATCTCACATAAATTTTCCCCATCCCCTGAAATACTGGTACCGAGGGTACAAGAAAAACCTACAGGGGGAGATTAATTCAAGAGGGCGGAAAAATTGTGAAAGGCTCAATAAAAGAAAAGTGGGGGTTATTTTTGAGGATGATGTAATTTGGTGCAGAGGCAGGTTAAGAATGCTGAATTTGGGGGGAAAATTAAGCACCCTATCTTGCTGCCCAAAACCACACCTGAAACCCGATTGTCTTTTTTGCCCATAATAACGTGATCACGGTGGGTAAAGGATACCTTTAAACTGTATTCGGGAAACCTTTTGGGTTCCACAAAGGGCGGCAAAGTGTAAAGGGGGGTTTTCAAGTCGTGTTAATATTTGCCGGGTGGATGCCAGAACCACTGTACCCATTCCCCCACCATGCCCAAGGAAAGCGGCAGTTGGGGAAAACCATTTGATGTGACCGGAGTGGGCTTAGTGGGCCATCATTTTTAAGGTACTTCAAGGTTCCCCCCGAAGGTTTGTATGTCTATTTACTTGTACAGCTACTAGGCTGTTCATCTAGAAGTGGGTCAGGGCTTGTCTGCAGAACAAAAAAGCTGTTCCGGAAATTTTTCAGCTAGACGATCCTTCCAATTTTTGACTCAGATAATGCCACCAATTTTGTAGCGGGTGCTCAACACTTGATGAAATTAAATAAGAGTGTGATGTACGTTTTGTTGACCCGCGAGGGGTGTGTCTGGAATTTTTTACTCCCAGAGCCCCCTGGCGGGGGGACGTACGAAAGAAGAAGGTACGTGAAAAGATGTCTTCGAAGGGGCTCACAGGAAGAAATTGATTTGGAGGAGTTCCGGGCAGTGTTGGTGGGCGAAAATCGATAACAATCGCCTCTGTCTACAGAGGGCACTCCGACGCGGGTTTTGACCCCTCTCACCTAATAGTGGACAAAGGTTAAAGCGCCCTTTCTATAGAATAAACCCCAGGGAAGTGATGAGGATTATAAAACGTGATGTGTTTAGTGACAATTCAAAATGTTAAATAAGGTAATTTTTATTGGTCGATTGGGCTTAAAAAATATCTTCTTACACACGTGAACACTTTTTTGGTGCCCAGGGCAGAAACCCACAGAACATTCAAAACCCGGGACATTGTGTTAATTGATACTGAAAAAACATCGAACACTGTGGCCTCTGGGCAAGGTAGTTACTTTAAAACCCAATGCACAGTGTTGTCAAAACTCAAAGTGTTGTGTCGTGGGCAAAAAAGTTTACGTACCCTTAATAAATTAATTCCCTTGGAGTTAAATGGTGTTCAATCCCGTGCAGTGGAAACCTAAGGGACAGTGACACAGTGATATTGAAACAGACCCGGGTAATGCAAAAGAAACCGTAGTAAGACCACTAGGGAAAAAAAAACGCGCAATCTAGAGAGGGCTGGAACCGTCCCTGGGGAAGACGCAATTTAAGTGTCTAACAACGACTTCCGCCCGGCCGAGGTGGAAAATTTTTAATTTTCGAAACAAGCGCCCAATAGGTGTTTTTATGTGCCGATAGGATCAAATTTTTGAAAAAGGATAGAAAAACCCAAAAATTCCCCTTTGGGAAGCGCGGATGGGGGGGGGCAAGCCGTATTGTTTTGAATGGTGGGAGGAAGCTGAAAACATGGAAACCCCGAAATTGACGTTTTACGGGGGCCTAAAGGGTTAAAATAGGCCTCTTTCATAATAAGAATGCGTAATTGTTTCCGGGGGGAGAGTGAGGGAACGGGATTTACGGGCCAAGTAATAGAGTGGTAAAATTGATAAGAGAAGGACCCGGGGACTGACGCTACAATAGACTGGGCCTGGGGAAAATTTCCCCTTGGGTTAATCATCATCATCGGTTCAGATTTTTTAATGGGACCTCTATTTGTAAAAGTTATGAGACGTTAAAATCGTCTTGTAATTGAATGTAAAAAAAAGATAATAACGCTAATTAAACGAATATGTGAGTGAAAAATCGTTTGCCCCCAGTGAACACGCTAGACCCCCGTTGTTAACGGACGAGGAAAGGAAACTCCCTTTAGTCACGATTCTAAAGCAGGCAAAACCCGCGGGAACCCCGTCCCCGCGGGAATGAGAAACGTTCGGGGGTAGCAGGACATCGAAAATGAATGGTGAATCAAGAATGAGGGAAAACAATCACCCACAGTTAAAACCCTTCTATTTACAACCTTTTTACTGGGCCAGTATGGAGTTATGATTTGTAGGGTTTCGAGTGAACCGAACAAGTACCCCAAGAACATCTGGTAAGTATTGGGATTAGTCAAATGTTTTTCCCTTTACGGGGTATCCATGTGTGTCCTACCCCCCCCCCCCCCCCTTTATTTCAGTTTAAATAATAAATCTATACAGTCCACAATTAAATTTTACCCCGTACTTGGGGTGCTACCCAACCATACGGTCTCGGATAGATATGGGGTAAGATTGTGAGGCCGAAGGGAAACACTTTCGCGACCAGGGGGGGATTAAATTTTCTCACATGTCTACCCGGGGTGACTACGGTAAACCTACAGTTAAGCACCCTAGGAAATTTTCCACAGGTATAAATAAAATAACCAGGAAAAAGACTGGCAATGTTGCTCATCCCTTTCCTCTTGAAAAAGCAAATGACCTCATAAATGACTGGTCCAAAACATCCAGGCATGAAAGCCTTCCATCTCATATTAGAAAAAATTTAGTGAGTACTTCTGAAGAAATGTTGAAACTGATTAATTTTATGAGCCAAAATATTGATGAGAGTGATTGCCTCTTTACCGAGTATGAATTAGATAATGCATTAACCAAAGGTCGATCAACTGCTCCTGGAGAGGATGGTATAACCTATGATATTCTCAGAACTCTAAGGCACGTGCCTGATAACCCTTTGTTGGCACTGTATAATCTCAGTTACATTGAGGGCGTTCTTCCTACTTCCTGGACCAATAGTCTCATTGTGCCTATCCCTAAGCCCCAACAGCCTGATACATTTAGGCCGATCTCCTTAACTAGTTGTCTTTGTAAAACTTTTGAAAGAATGATATTTAACAGACTGTACTACAGAATCAGACACCAACTTTCCCCCTACCTCTATGGGTTCATGAAAGGTAAAAGTGTGCAGAACTGTTTTCCACCTTTCTCACTGCACACACCTCTACTAGTTTTAACCACTTTTCTTGATCTAAAATCTGCTTTGATATTGAGAACAAAACCCGTTATACTACATGAACTAGGCCCAAAAAGATATTGGGGGCAGCTTACTCTGCTGGATAATAGGATACCTGCAAATTTGAGTATCCTCTGTCCTTTATCAAGGCTTCAGAAGTGATTCTAAGAAATGTCTTTAGGTAACCGCAGGAGGAGTTCTTAGTCCATGCTATTTAATATTCGATTAATGCCTCTCCTAAATTCTCTTCCTCACCTAAACATTTAGGGTAAAGCTATGCTGATGATATCATGACCTTTCGACGGGCATAAGAAGATGAATCCATTCTTATTGAAGTTTCAAGCAATTTGTAATCGATAGGCCTCATAATTTCTTCCTCTAAAACAAAGATATTTAAACAAGCCAAACGACATCCCCCACCCATCTATTTGCAGGTGAAAATCATTACTTCGTTAAAACTTACAGGAAAAATCTTGGTGTAAGTAAACCCTTTAACAAATCCACCCATACCACAACTAAACAAGAAATGCAAAGCTAGGCTAAATGCTCTCAAAGCTGTTGCTGGCTACAACCCCAACTATGGTGCTAATGTGAGAATCGTGAGAATGATGTACATAGCCTATGTTAGGTCCTTAATTGATTATGCTGTTCCCATGTTGATATTAGCTAGAGAAAGTTCTCTCCGACCCTTGGAGTTAATGCAAAATGAAGCTCTCAGGATTATTCTTGGCTGTCCCAGATCTACAAAAGTTCTTAACATGAGGAAGGAGCTTGGTATTTCTAGTGGAAGATGTGTTCATTTAATATCACATACCTACAAGTCCCTCCCAAGAAGCTCATTGCTAGTAATCCCTTCCTTAAATCTCTTGCTAGAGCAACTGCTCAAGAAGAAATTTCTCACCTAGCTGGCAGTAATAAGCTGTCACAAGTTATATACACTGATGGATCTAAACAGGAGTCTTCTGGCAGGGCTGCATCTGCTCTTGTTGCCACCTCCCTAGTTAAGAACGATAATAAATTTGTTGAGTTAGGCATAAGAATTAACAACTGGGCGTCTACACTGCAAACTGAATTGTTTTGCAATTTCCCAATGGCGCTAAAGCTAACCTATGACACGAGCTTGACTCTATCATCATTACTGATTTCTATTCATCATTGAAGACTCTTGACTCATAAAATGACTCCCCAAAAACATGCTCATTGGAGAAGCCAGGTATAGATACTCAAAAAAATTTGGGACAAAGGAATTAATGTACAATTGCTATGGATTCCCATCACACATTGGATTACTCCTTCATGATAAAGTTGATATGTTAGCCAAAAAGAGTACCCAGAAGGAGAATGTAGAATATAACTTTGGTATAACTGTGTCTAGCATTAGGAATAATATTACGAGAGAAGTAAATAATGGAAATGGTTGTTATAGGAATGCAGTTAGAAGCCTGAGTAGATCTATAACCCACTATGATAACATGAACGTAGATAAGTATGTTTATGGAGCAACGTGCAATGTGAACAGACTGACTGATGCTGTAGTGGCCAGGCTTAGGCTTGGTTACAAGTACTTCTGGCAGTTTGGGAGACACACAGATGATGATCAAACTAAATGTAAATTATGTGATCAGGCATATGGTCACTCTCTTGAACACTATGTGCTTAATTGTCCACTTTTTGAGGAATACAGAGACAGACAGTTAAATTTAAACCCATGTGGGTATGTGAAGATATCTTATTGATTTAAAATAAATACCAGATATACTAAGCAAATTTCCTAAATTTGCTTGTAACAGATAAGTGAACTATAGATATGTAGATATAAAACCATAGTAGTCCCTGTTAAAACCCCCTTTGGGGCCCATTCTTGGGCCTTTTGTGAACCATATGCTCTTGCGCTACCGTCCACAGGTGGATTGGGGTGACAATAAACTGCCACTTGGTGGCAAAATCTAAATCTGAGACCCCGGCCCCTGGTGGTCAGAGTCTGATCAACCAGGCTCCTACGCGGCCGCACGAAAAACTGACGTACGAACCCCAGCCCCCGGGTTTGGTCGGGATTTCTTTAGTGCCCTGTCCTGC
>NW_026465496.1:0-12923 GCF_026875155.1 Cherax quadricarinatus
GAGGTCATAAATACCTTGACTATGACTGGCTTTGCGTCTAGCTTCCCAGAAGCGGTACGTCAGTAGAAGTTGCAGAAAAGTGACTATTTTTTCACGGTAGGATACCCAGGGAAATTCTTTCTGATCAAGGAACACAATTTACTTCTGAATTAATGGATCAAGTTTATCAACTTTGGGGGTGTTAAACCTCCGTTAAAATCCAAATTGTAACAAAGAGGGGAATGACAACATGCATCCTAAAGTCAGTATTAAAGAAACTTTGTTTCCAAAACCAACTGACTGGTAAAGTTACCTACCAGTGCTCTTTGTAATGCGTGAGATTCCAAGTGATTCACTTGGATATTCCCCTTTCGAATTGCCTTATGGGAGACAAAGATATTAAACCTGAGGTTCAAAGCACTTATCAGTTCTTTTTAGATCTGAGAGAAAGATTAGAAAAAACCCGCTGATTTAGTTGTCAAGAACTTGAATATTTCCATGGAAACATACAAGACCTATATTGACCAAAAGAGTCAAGCGTAAATTTAATATTGGCGATGAAGTTTTAGTTCTTTTACCAGATAAATCCAACAAATTGTTAATTTCCTGGAGCGGACCGAATAAAATAGTAAAGTTCTGTAATAAGGTAGATTATCTCTTGGATGTCAAGGGGTAAAAAACGAATGTAACATGTCAATATTTTGGAACCTTCCCCCGTAGAGAAGTTATTCTTCTTTTGAAACTCCTTCGAGAAGATATTTGTCTAACAGTCTTTATTCTCGTGAATGTAAAGTTTGTATTATAGATCACTAGTCTCGCACAGAATCGAAGGAACTACTAGATATCTTTAAATGTTATTCTCCAACTAATAACTCAAACATCAAAACAAGAGTGAACTATCTACTAAACAAAAGCCTCAAGTAAATGCCATAGTAAATACCTTTTCTGACATATTCACAGAGATCCCAGGACTTACCACTAAACCGTTTTACACAAGATTCAATTGTCAGCTCATGAACCAGTAAGACGGAAAATTTATCCTGTTGCGTTTTACTTACGGAAAACATTTGATAACGAAGTTGACAAACTCTAAAGTTAAATATCATTGAACCCTTTTAAATCAGCTTTCTGTTCAGCAGTTGTCATGGTTAAGAAATCAGACAATCTTACCGACTGGCTCAAGATTTCGTTATTAAATGTTATCACTAAATGGGACGTTGAACCCATGTCAGTAATCGATCATGACTTGTATGAATTCCATGACTGTAAATTTTTTTCTGAATTTGACACTCACAATGTACCATCAAGTGTCATTACACCCAACTCTAAACGGTTTTTCCCCTGCTCATAAGGACTAATGCAATATCGCACAGTGCCTTAGGGCTTGGTCACCGCGTGTGCCACGATATCCGGCTTATGAGAATATTCCTTTCTGACCTCAAGAATGTTTCAGTTATTTCGATAATATTTACATCATGATTTATGTCTGGGAGATCATCTTACTACACTGTCGCGGGTTTTTAAAAAGACTAAGAGCTCATGGCCTTACAATCAAACCACAGAAGTGTTTTTCTTGGGCTATTTCAAGTACAATACCTCGGTTTATTATTTCTGACAGTAATTTACCCACCTCTTCCTAACAAGACGAAAGCAGTTCTAGAAAGCTCCTTCCTAACTACAAAACAAAATTCCCAAAGAAGTTTCCTTGGGTCAGTAAATTTCAAAAGAGAATTTTTGTACATAATTAAAAGTCTGACTTCCATTCTCCAGACAATTTAAAAATTGTAAAGGAACCTCTTTTTTGTTCTGAAGAGGCTGTAAAAGCTTCAACAAAGTAAAGAATACTTTCCAATCCCCTGTTCTAAAATTACCAGTTATTAAAAAAGTCTTTTGTCTCCAAACGGATGCCTCCATTCAGGACTCCCGGGGGTGTCCACTACAGATTATATGAGATTCCAATTCCCTATATCTTCCACCAGTAAGAAGCTTCTGCGAGGCAAGAAAACTGCTCCACTGTGGAGAAGGAACGTTATGCAAATTTGGGATGGGTGTAAGTGGGTTCAACTACTACTTATATGGAAAACCCTTTGTGCTTGAAACAGATCGCAAGCCACTGATGTACCTGGAAAACTTCAAAGGTTCAAGTAGCCGACTCTTAAGATGGGGTATCCAGTCTAATAAGGTTTAAAAGTTGTTCATATAATATTAAATATAATGACTCGGAAAAACCCCTCCCCAATAGTACTTTTCCCTCTGTAACTTAACATACTGCTTCCACTATAAGTTTAGGGAAAAGGGGGTATTTTGAGGAAAAAAAACTTAAAAAAGTGGGAGGTAAAGGTTGTTCAGACACCCAGGAACCACTAGCGTGTTACCGCCACCCCTTCCATCTAGTGGGCAGAGGCAAACTTCAGTTCCAGCGTCTGAGTTGCTTTTAATTCTATTCCTGGTAGTATTAACCTTACCTGGTGTGGTTGAAGTTTGAAGAATAACTTCACCTCCACTCTTTTTCATGATCAGGTACGGTGATTTACAAGGAGTATTCTGTTCATTGATACTAAATTACCTGGTTACAAGTCATACATTGAAGTATAAAACCAGCCTTTGTCTTTACTTCAATGTCATACTTATTTAACACTTATAATATAACCATGTTTTCTTTATCATCAGCTCTGCTGCTGACCGGCAACCCAGGGTAGACGCTAGTTAATTGAAGGCAAGGATCCCTGTCTACAGGACGTAGTGGGACAATTACGACCCTCACCTCTAAAAACTGAATGTGTGATACAACCAAGTAGTGAAAGAATTTTTCAGCACAGGACGAACAACCGCCACCCAGGATAACCAACACCATTTCTCTAAAACATCATCAGAAGACCATCCCTGGGCATAAATTCTCATGTGCCCAACATCCTAACAGGAACCACAGCGGCCATATTTATTTTAATTTATTATTTAATTAAAATCCTTAGAAAAACATCATAATTATTATCCATCAAGTTACTCATTTGTATTTTTCCTTTCTTTTGTCATAGGAAGACGTTCCCTGACACTGGTAGCACAGAAGACCAGTACATAACACAGAAGAACAGATATAGTTCAGTAACAGAGAAGACCAGTACGTAAACACAGAATAACAATATAGTTCAGTAACAGAGAAGACCAGTACAGTAACACAGAAGAACAAATATAGTTCAGTAACAGAGAAGACCAGTACAGTAACACGAAGAAAAAATATAGTCTCAGTAACAGAGACGACCAGTACATAACACTGAAGACCAGTACAGTAACAAGAAGACCAGTACAGTAACACAGAAGATGATGTACAGTAACAGAGACGACCAGTAACAGAAAATTAAAACAAAATGAACGTAGAGCGCAGGACAGAAAGGCCAGTAAGTTAGCAAAGAAAAAATGTACAGCAACAGAGATAAACAATAAGGTTTATGCAGTACGGGGATACCTTCTGGATCACGGGGATACCTTTCTGGGATCACGGGGATATCCCGACTTTCTGGGATCACGGTGAGACCTTTCTGGAGATCACGGGATACCTTTCTGGGATCACGCATGATTATAATTACATCACCTTACATCAAGCCTTGCTTGCTGCCTCTATATTAAACTGAAGAAGCCTACTGTGTAGGCGAAACGTTTTTCATTGAAGACACCTAACTGTTGGGTCTCACTCCAGCAACACCCACGGTATTGTCCCGGCCTGGGTCTTTTCCAGATGACCTACGTTATGTTAGAGTACCAGACATGTGTACCCATGAGACCTGTCATCTCACATCGCTCAACACTCTCAAACATAAATTACAGGCCATTCTAGTTGTTGCAAAGTTATCTCTGTTTGTGGTTAATCAAAAATAAGAATATTTTTTATTAATGTTATTTTTATTAATGTTAACCTTCCGGTGACAGAGAGTGGCTGGATTGGAAATAATACCACCCTGGTAAACCTTTTGGAATCCAAAATTAGCAAATCTTGAAATTATAATGACATTAATTAAATTGCGACCACTGTCACCTCAGAGTTATCTCTGCGTTACCAACCATGCCACGTGGAGGGCCAGTGGTTCGTCTCTAAGGTCCCGCCCCCCCCTCGCCTTCCACAGTGTTCATGTGTCCAGAGAATCCATCCGTGGGCCCCCGGATGTCTCCCATTCATCACCCCTAAGGTCCCAGCTTCCGCCCCCTCTCTCCCCCTCTCCTTCCAGCCTCACCCTTCCCCCAGGTTATGTATCCGGGAAATTCATCCGCCGCCCCCGATTTTCCCCCCTTTTCTCACTTCCCCAAGGCACCCCAAATTTTTTCATGCCTCCCCGGTTCATGTTCCAAAAACCAGTTACCCAGTGTCCCTTCCCCCACTTCCCCAAAGTAAAGCGGGATTCTGTTTTTCCCAGGTTCATGTATCCGGAACCCATCCGCCCCCGATTTTCTCCCTTCCCCCCTTTACCCAAGGTAGCCTCAACCAACCCCCCCAATTTATTATCCGGGAATCCATCCGTCGCCCCCGGATGTCTCCCTTTCCCCACTTACCTAAGGTCAGAAAACACCTTCCCCAAATCTTTCCGGGACCCCCTTTTGGTGTCCCCGGTTCCCTTCCCCACTTCCCCAAAGTCGCGGTTTCCCCGCTTTCCGGGTTCAGATCCAAAATGATCCTTACCCCCGAGTCTTCCCTTCCCCCATTAAGGGTCGCTAACCCGTTCATGTTTTTCCCCCCGGGTTGTATCCGGAACCACCGTCGCTCCCAGTTTCCCCCCCTCCCCACACCCAATTTACCTCAACAACAACCTTCCCCGTTTATTTCCCAGGAATCCATGGTTTCCCATGTTTTCCCCCCCCCATTTTTACAAATTTAGCGGTTAGGGTAGGCCTTTCCCCCCGGATATGTTAAAAGTCCCTTTGAACCTAGGGGAAAATTTCCCTTATTTAAAAGGTCACGGTAATTTTGCTTTCCCGGTTCTGTATCCAGGGAATGTCCGTTCCCCCATGTTTTTAATTAAAAAGGGTCATAAAATCTTATTCATGCCTTTCCCATTTATTATGGGTTTCCCCCGTTTCGTAAATTTTTTCCCCTTTTAAAAATCAGCCCAAACTAAATTTTTCCAAGTAAAATGTTAAATACCTTTTGTCCGGTTTTTCCCCCCCTTCCCCATTACCTATGGGGTCCTCCCCGGGTCTGCCCGGTTTCCTTTTCACGGGGGACCCCTTCCCACTTCCCCCAAAGCCACGTTTCCACCCTGGGCCCCTTGGAAATAAACGTCTTTTAAGGAACGGTATAAAGCCCATTGGAAGGGGGGGGGACACACATTTTAAGAACGGGTCCAGTTTTAATCCCCCAAAACAGTGAAAACCTTTTAGACCAGCGGACAACGAAGCCCGTACACACTCGGCCCCCTGGGGCTAATTAAACTTTTTTTGGAATCCCATTTAAAGGAATTTTACATAAAAATTTTTTTTAGCCAAGGGTTTAAATGGTTTTTACCCCTTTCTAATTTAAAATGAAAAATTAAGATGACCACTTTAGAAAAGGGGAAACGGGTTTTGAACAGTTTTTTTTTAAAAAGTGAAAATCAAGGGTTTTAATAATTTTGCATAACTTTTCTTTTGGCCACAATGCTTTACATTTAATTTAGAAAGTATCAATTCAAAACTCAAACGTCTTGAAAACATAAACAAATTTTAAAAAGTATTTCGGGTTTTAAGAAAGGGGTTTAATTTTTACAACTCCCAAACAAAGGTTTTTTAATCAGGTTTTTTACAAGGAAAAAGTTTTTAGAGTGACCCCCGGTCTTAAAAAGGGCTACTCTTAAAACTGTCTTCAGCAAGACAATGACACACACGCTTTAAGACCCAGGTGAAATCCAGTCTTTAAGACCACAGGGACATCACACTCTTTAAGACCACGGGGTGACATCAACGTCTTTAAGCCCACAGGGGGCCACACCTTTTAAGCCACAGGTGACTCACACGTCTTTGCCACAGGGACTCAACTCTTTAAACCACAGGTGAATCACACGTTTTTAACCACGGGTGCATCACAAAACATTATCTAACCCCAAAGTTTTTTGTTAAATCTTTACCGTCTTTTTGCATTTATAATTAATTCAAAATATTGCTCTCAAAACTTTGCTAAGATTAAATACATTTTTAACTCTAGTATTTTTTATCAAACCTATAAACCACCAATGTTGCCCCCCTTTAATAATGTTTTTCACTTGGGTATTTCTTGTTTACACTTGATGCATTAAAATTTTCCCTTTTCAAAATCACACTCTCTTTGGTCCGCATATTTTGTCTTTTCCATCATTTCATCCATCATATTTTTTGACACACTTTATGCTCAAAAGTTTTTCCATTTTTAAAATTTTTAATTTTTTAAAGTTTTCCCCTTTTTTTTTATAAACATTATGAACAAAATCATTTAAATATTCCCGGACTTTTTCAACTGCCCCCCAAAAATTAAAATTTTTAATACATTCTAAATTTACCAGTTTTTTATTTTATTTACTCATTTCTTTTATTCTGATGACTAACTGTTGACAGCAAGTCAGCCAGGCGACAGCAGACCACCGGCTGACAGCAAGTCAGCCGGCTGACAGCAAGTCACTAGGCGACAGCAGAGTCAGCCAGGCTACAGCAGATCAGAGGCTGACAGAGAGTCAGCCAGGTACAGCGAGTCACTAGTCTGACAGCAGAGTCAGCCAGGTGACAGCAGAGTCAGCTAGGGGACAGCAGAGTCACCAGGCTGACGCAGGTCAGTAGGCTGACAGGGGGGCCCCCCCCGAGTCAGCCCCGGCTGACAGCGAGTAGCTAGTCTGACAGCAGAGTCAGCCAGGTGACACAGAGTCACCAGGACAGCGGAAGGACACAACATACTGCCCGCGACAATAAGCAATGTGGGAAGACATACAATACTGCCCCGGGGGGAACAAAAAAAGGGGCCCGTGTGGGGACACACATACCTGCCAGGGAGACATCATGCCAGTGTGGGGGGAGGCACTACATCCCTGCCAGGGGGGACAAAAATGCCAGTGTGGGAGACACTAATACCTGCCAGGGAGACAGTAATCCCGTGTGGGAACTCATACCTCCCGGGAGAAATAATCCAGTGGGGAGACACAAAATACCTGCCAGGGGGGACAGTAATGCCATGTGGGGGGCACAACATACCTGCCAGGGGGGAAAATCTTTCCCTGTGAGGGACAAATACCCGCCAGGGAAGACAGTCATCCCGTTTGGGAGACACTTTCATACCTGCCAGGGAAAACAGTCATGCCCGTTTTTGGGTGCAAAAAATATACAAGAGAGACAAAATGCCAGTGTGGGGGGCACTACATACCTGCCAGGGGAGACAATAATGCCATGTGGGGACACAAAAAACCGCCCGGGAACTAATGCCAGTGTGGGGGGCACAAATACCTCAGGAGGACAATAATGCCAGTGTGGGAACACTACATACCCGCCAGGAAGACAGAATGCCATGTGGGAGACACAACTAACCTGCCCGGGGAAAGAGCATGCCAGGTGGGGGACACTCAACCCTTTCCCGGGAGACAATAAAGCCAGTGTGGAGACACAACATACCCGCCAGGGGAGACAATAATGCCAGTGTGGGGAGACACAAACAAATACCTGCCAGGAAGACAGTCATGCCAGGTGGGAGACACAACAACCCCCAGGGGGACAGTCAGCCCCGTGTGGGGGACACTACATACCGCCAGGGGGGACATCATGCCCGTGTGGGAGACACTACATCCTGCCAGGGAGACAGCTGCCAGTGTGGGAGACACTACTACCTGCCGGGGGGGAAAAGTCATGCCCGTGTGGGGGACACTACATACCTGCCAGGGGAGACAGTCACCGTGGGGAGACACTGTTTTGGGTAATTTGAAGTGCTTGCAGTAACTAGCATGTTAAACCCTTTTTTCAAATTTTTAAAGGGGCAAGCACGTCAACACAGCAAGCACGCAAAGCAGCGGGACTCGCAAAAAGCAAGCACGTCACACACAAACCGTCAACACGCAACACGTCAACACGCAAGCACCAACCGCAGGGACGCAGAAGAAGCAGTAACCACAAACAGCAACCAGCAAACACGTAACACAGAACCCGTAACAGCAAGCACTCCCGTGAAAGACGACAAAAGATTACGCAAAAACGAGCAACCCCCGCAACAACAGCTGAAAATTACAAGTACGTAAAGGGGGCAAAGACACAACCATTTGCATGTCACACCCCCAGGGCTATCTCCCCCAACCCGCGAACCAATATAAAAAGGGGCATGGGGGCCCCCCGTTCAAAAAAAGTACCCATCCACCAGGGGAGAGCCACAAAAGAATACACAAGCCCATCCCCTGTTTTTAAAAATCTTGAAAGGCAAAAAGAAACCCATGCCCCTCCCCAGGCCAGTAGGAACCCCTGTGTTCACAAGAACTGCAAGGCCCTATCACGACCTTTATTCCTAAAGGGGGGACAGGACAGGGGGTCGCCAAAAGTTCAAAAAAACAGAAAGCCCCCCCCCGGGGGCATAAAACAACAGAAAAGAAATCCGCCATAGAAAAATCCCATACTAAAAATCTTTAAAAGGGTCCCTAAAAAGAAAAACACCACCCTTCTAAAAAAAAATCGTTACCAACCCACAACAGGGTTTTAAAAGGCCTTTTTTACATTGGATTTAAAGCAAGGCCTAAATGCAAAAGACAAAAAAATGAGGATGTAAAGTAACAGACTTTGCAAAAGCCTTCACAATGTCCATCTTATACGACAAATCGTCAAAGGGAAAAACAAATTCCGGCATTTAATTTTTTCCTCATAAAACAGAACCAAAGTATCTAAAAGTAAAGTCCGGGCAACACGGGTAAAAGTTTTCCAAAGGGCCGTACCCTCCCATCTTGTTTTCCCATCCCCATACCGACAAGACAAGGAGTCAGCCACAGCACCGTGTCTTCCTTTTCAGATGACACCCCAACTGCAAGATGTCTTCCACTGCAACACGCAAGGCTCCAGGGGACATCAACCAAATCTTTTCAGTGGGCGCAGAAAAAAATATGAATTTAACGATGAGAAATTTTAAATTTTCTAGTATGGTAAACATGAGGAAATTAAATCTTCACAAGTACAAAACAAAATTTTGGCCACAAAATAGGCGAAACAACCAACGAAAGCCTGGGAGGGATTTTGTCGAGGGGTTTTACCTTTAAGGACCCTAACAGTATCAAAGCATCTGCTAAAAAAAAGACAGGGGGAAAAAGAGAACCTCAAAACTAGGGAGGCCAAGCCCCTGAGACACTTTCAGGTCCCCTTGTTCTATCAGGGGAATATTGCTGCACACTAAAACACCTTTCAAGCAGGGGAAATTGCCGACCTAGAAAATATACAGAGAACTTTTACGGCGCGCATAATGGAGATAAAACACCTCAATTACTGGGAGCGCTTGAGGTTCCTAAACCTGTATTCCCTGGAACGCAGGAGGGAGAGATACATGATTATATACACCTGGAAAATCCTAGAGGGACTAGTACCGAACTTGCACACGAAAATCACTCACTACGAAAGCAAAAGACTTGGCAGACGATGCACCATCCCCCCAATGAAAAGCAGGGGTGTCACTAGCACGTTAAGAGACCATACAATAAGTGTCAGGGGCCCGAGACTGTTCAACTGCCTCCCAGCACACATAAGGGGAATTACCAACAGACCCCTGGCAGTCTTCAAGCTGGCACTGGACAAGCACCTAAAGTCAGTTCCTGATCAGCCGTTCTGTGGCTCGTACGTTGGTTTGCGTGCAGCCAGCAGCAACAGACTGTTTGATCAGGCTCTGATCCACCAGGAGGCCTGGTCACAGACCGGGCCGCGGGGGCGTTGACCCCCGGAACTCTCTCCAGGTAAACTCCAGGTAAACTCCAGATGAGAAGATGGTTTTGGCAATCGCAGAGGTGATATGGGTACCACTCACCTGTCTGCCCTTGTCAGCCCCATTCCAGAGCTGGTTGAAGCACGGTCTGCTCACTAGTGGCTTCTATTTTGACTTGTTTACCGTGGAGTGCACTAATACCTATTGTTGTACATAGTGTATATAGTGTACATACTTCTGTTCTAAACTGGCGAAGGATAATGCAAGTTAAAAGCTTTTCTGTTGTGTTTATTTCGCTGCCTTTACACACAGGATAACAGGCCTTTGGGACTCCTGGGTTGTAATAGGTAATAAAAGAAAAGTACAGTAACTTCCAATAACAACATACTAACACATACACAAGTGAAAGTTTGTGTATGCAATAATTTCGCAAAAATCATTCTGAACCTAACGGAAAAAAATGTATTTCATTGTATTTGTTTATTATTAAATTATTGTAAACTTATCTAAAACATTTTTAGTTAAATTAGGCTAAATCAAATTAAATTAAATTAAAGGTTAGGTAAGTTTTCTAAGGTTCTTTTAGAACAAAGTTATTAGTTTTTACATTAACATAAATGAAAAAAAATATATCTTTAAACGCACAGAGAAAATATAAGAAAGGACTCAATTTTACATGAGGTCTTGTTAACAGACCAGTTTCACCCATTCGGATATTGGGATATTGGCAGTTTGGAAGAGTATCTAATATTACTTCATATATGCTTCTAAACTGTTGTGTCTGAGCGCCTCTGCAAAGACAGTGATTATGTGTGAGTGAGGTGAAAGTGTTGAATGATGATGAAAGTATTTCCTTTTTGGGGATTTTTTTCATATTATGATAACGTGGGTGGCACCAGCGAGATGCCACTGACGTGTTATTCCCGAGTAGGAATAACCCCACCATGGTTACTGTCAGGGAGGCTGGAGTGGGAATAACACCACCATGGTTACTGTCAGGGAGGCTGGAGTGGGAATAACCCCACCATGGTTACTGTCAGGGATGCTGGAGTGGGAATAATACCACCATGGCTACTGTCAGGGAGGCTGGAGTGGGAATAACACCACCGATGCTACTGTCAGGGAGGCTGGAGTGGGAATAACACCACCGATGCTACTGTTATGGAGGCTGGAGTAGGAATAACACCACCATGGTTACTGTCAGGGAGGCTGGAGTGGGAATAACACCACCATGGCTACTGTCAGGGAGGATGAAGTAGGAATAACACCACCATGGCTACTGTCAGGGAGGCTGGAGTGGGAATAACACCACCATGGCTACTGTCAGGGAGGATGGAGCGGGAATAACACCACCATGGCTACTGTCAGGGAGGCTGGAGTGGGAATAACACCACCGATGCTACTGTCAGGGAGGCTGGAGTGGGAATAACACCACCAATGCTACTGTCAGGGAGGCTGGAGTGGGAATAACACCACCGATGCTACTGTCATGGAGGCTGGAGTGGGAATAACACCACCAATGCTACTGTCAGGGAAGCTGGAGTGGGAATAACACCACCGATGCTACTGTCAGGGAGGCTGGAGTGGGAATAACACCACCCATGCTACTGTCATGGAGGCTGGAGTGGGAAAAAAGCCACCGATGCTACTGTCAGTGAGGCTGGAGTGGGAATAACACCACCGACGCTACTGTCAGGGAGGCTGGAGTGGGAATAACACCACCATGGCTACTGTCAGGGAGGCTGGAGTGGGAATAACACCACCAATGCTACTGTCAGGGAAGCTGGAGTGGGAATAACACCACCGATGCTACTGTCAGGGAGGCTGGTGTGGGAATAACACCACCGATGCTACTGTCAGGGAGGCTGGAGTGGGAATAACACCACCAATGCTACTGTCAGGGAGGCTGGAGTGGGAATAACACCACCAATGCTACTGTCAGCAAGGCTGGAGTGGGAATAACACCACCAATGCTACTGTCAGGGAGGCTGGAGTGGGAATAACACCACCAATGCTACTGTCAGCAAGGCTGGAGTGGGAATAACACCACCAATGCTACTGTCAGGGAGGCTGGAGTGGGAATAACACCACCAATGCTACTGTCAGGGAGGCTGAAGTGGGAATAACATCACCGATGCTACTGTCATGGAGGCTGAAGTGGGAATAACATCACCGATGCTACTGTCAGGGAGGCTGAAGTGGGAATAACACCACCGATGCTACTGTCAGGGAGGCTGGAGTGGGAATAACATCACGGATGCTACTGTCAGGGAGGCTGAAGTGGGAATAACATCACCGATGCTACTGTCAGGGAGGCTGAAGTGGGAATAACATCACCGATGCTACTGTCATGGAGGCTGAAGTGGGAATAACATCACCGATGCTACTGTCAGGGAGGCTGGAGTGGGAATAACACCACCGGTGCTACTGTCAGGGAGGCTGGAGTGGGAATAACATCACCGATGCTACTGTCAGGGAGGCTGAAGTGGGAATAACACACACCGGTGCTACGACTGTCAGGGAGGCTGGAGTGGGAATAACATCACCGATGCTACTGTCAGGGAGGCTGGAGTGGGAATAACATCACCGATGCTACTGTCAGGGAGGCTGGAGTGGGAATAACATCACCGATGCTACTGTCAGGGAGGCTGGTTGACGCTTTTGAATCCAAATCATGAATAATAACAATAATAATTAATAATAATAACATAATAATAATAATAACATAATAATAATAATAACATAACGGAGGTAAAACACCTCAATTACTGGGAGCGCTTGAGGTTCCTGAACCTGTATTCCCTGGAACGCAGGCGGGAGAGATACATGATTATATACACCTGGAAAATCCTAGAGGAACTAGTACCGAACTTGCACACGAAAATCACTCACTACGAAAGCAAAAGACTTGGCAGACGATGCAACATCCCCCCAATGAAAAGCAGGGGTGTCACTAGCACGTTAAGAGACCATACAACAAGTGTCAGGGGCCCGAGACTGTTCAACTGCCTCCCAGCATACATAAGGGGGATTACCAACAGACCCCCGGCAGTTTCAAAACTGGCACTGGACAAGCACACTA
>NW_026465497.1:0-14323 GCF_026875155.1 Cherax quadricarinatus
CTGTTAACAGAAAAAGGCCCTTTCCCCTATGCCTAAAAAACCCTACTGTGTTAGGTGAGTCCCTAAAAAAAGGGTACCTAATGGGGGGTGTTTGTAGCTCGTGTGTGGCTATGCGGGTTTGCATGCACAAACCAGTGAGGGGTCGGGGTTTAGGTTCTGGACAAAAACAGTGATTTCGTGCCTACTGAACCTATTTACTGAAGTGACAGTGACGTAGACGGTACTGGTATACTGTTGTCTGGTGACCCTCACTCCCTCACTCCCTCCTCATCCCTCACTCCCTCACTCCTCACTCCCTCCCTCACTCCTCCCTCACTCCTTTCCCTCCTCACTCCCTCCCCAGTTCAGAAGAGTCCCAAAGGTGTTCTGATGAATGGAGCTACAGAAGGGAAGGGATGATTTCTATTTTTAGAAAATACGTGTAAATTTCCCTTTTCCTTGTAATGACCCCTCGTATTGTAGATATCTTAATGCCCTCGTGTAGTAGATAGTCTTAATGCCCTTCGTGTATTAGTCTTAATGACCCTCTTTATTGTAGATAGTCTTAATGACCTGGTGTAGTAGAGTTTTAATGACCTCGTGTATGTAGTCTAATGACCTCGTATTGTAGATAGTCTTAATGACCCTCGTGTAGTAGATAGTCTTAATGACCTTCGTGTAGTAGTCTTAATGACCCTCGTATTGTAGATAGTCTTAATGACCCTCGTGTAGTAGATAGTCTTAATGACCTTCGTGTAGTAGTCTTAATGACCCTCGTATTGTAGATAGTCTTAATGACCCTCGTGTAGTAGATAGTCTTAATGACCTTCGTGTAGTAGTCTTAATGACCCTCGTATTGTAGATAGTCTTAATGACCCTCGTGTAGTAGATAGTCTTAATGACCCTCGTGTAGTAGATAGTCTTAATGACCCTCGTGTAGTAGATAGTCTTAATGACCCTCGTGTAGTAGATAGTCTTAATGACCCTCGTGTAGTAGATAGTCTTAATGACCCTCGTGTAGTAGACAGTCTTAATGACCCTCGTGTAGTAGATAGTCTTAATGACCCTCGTGTAGTAGATAGTCTTAATGACCCTCGTGTAGTAGATAGTCTTAATGACCCTCGTGTAGTAGATAGTCTTAATGACCCTCGTGTAGTAGACAGTCTTAATGACCCTCGTGTAGTAGATAGTCTTAATGACCCTCGTGTAGTAGACAGTCTTAATGACCCTCGTGTAGTAGATAGTCTTTTTAGTATGATAATAAGATGTTCAACTGCCTCCCAGCACACATAAGGGGGATTACCAACAGACCCCTGGCAGTCTTCAAGCTGGCACTGGACAAGCACCTAAAGTCAGTTCCTGATCAGCCGGGCTGTGGCTCGTACGTTGGTTTGCGTGCAGCCAGCAGCAACAGCCTGGTTGATCAGGCGCTGATCCACCAGGAGGCCTGGTCACAGACCGGGCCGCGGGGGCGTTGACCCCCGAAACTCTCTCCAGGTAAACTCCAGGTAGAATAATAAGAAAATATTATAACCTTTATATTATAATAATAAGGTAAAAGGACCACAATGGAAATAAGTCACTCTGTCTGACTTTTTTGGGTTATCCCAGGTTCTCTACACATATGCTGCTATGTATGATAATTCTATGTAACTGTATTTGTGTATACCTGAATAAACTTACTTACTTACTCCCTCACTCCCTCATTCTGGGTAGCGAGCATGGTAATAATTAAAAGATATAGGATAAGTAAGGGAGACGATACGAGAGGTCACTAGTGACAGGAGCTTGAAGTCATGTGAGGTCACTAGTGACAGGAGCTTGAAGTCATGTGAGGTCACTAGTGACAGGAGCCTGAAGTCATGTGAGGTCACTAGTGACAGGAGCTTGAAGTCATGTGAGGTCACTAGTGACAGGAGCTTGAAGTCATGTGAGGTCACTAGTGACAGGAGCTTGAAGTCATGTGAAGTCACTAGTGACCACCACACTACACATTGACACTACCATAGACCCTCTACCCTCCCTCCACCTTATTACAATAGTTCCTCCGCGTGCACACAGATTATCATCTTCTGGTACAGTAACATCTGGGGAAGGAAGATCTGGACGGGATCACTGGAGACTGTACCCAAGTTGAGGCAGGAATACAGTTTAGTTGTCATAATTGAATGTAACTTACAAGTTTAGTAGGTCAGGTGACCTCTAGGAGCTCGGTCACAAACTAGCCACAGGTCCCAAGACCCACACTGACGATAGCTATCTCTCCAGAGCCTTCAGCTCTTTTCAGAGCCTTCAGCTCTTTCCAGAGCCTTCAGCTCTCTCCAGAGCCTTCAGCTCTCTCCAGACCCTTCAGCTCTCTCCAGAGCTTCCAGCTCTCTCCAGACCCTTCAGCTCTTTCCAGAGCCTTCAGCTCTCTCCAGATCCTTCAGCTCTCTCCAGAGCCTTCAGCTCTCTCCAGAGCCTTCAGTTCTCTCCAGAGCCTCCAACTTTCTCTAGAGCCTCCAGCTCTCTCCAGACCCTTCTCTTTCCAGAGCCTTCAGCTCTTTCCAGAGCCTTCATCTCTCTCCAGACCCTTCAGCTCTCTCTAGAGCCTCCAGCGCTCTCCAGAGCCTCCAGCGCTCTCCACAACTCTCTGTTCCCAGCTGCTTCCTTTGCATCCCCTAAGTCGACTTAGTTGCCTCCATTGCATCATTCCTTTCTTCAAAGTATCCCCGTCACTAAAAAAAAACTTATAGCCAGATTTACTCAAATTTTACTTTATGTCCATAAGAGTAAAAAATCCTTACTACCCATTTTCCCTAAAAAAAACAGAAAAAATCCTAACAAATCGAACTCTGGAGAGGAGTTCATCAAATATATTTTCTTTGCGAGCAAAGTGCCGAAGGAAGACGTTATAGTCAGTGTTGCAGCAGCAATGATCACCTTATGACACGAGTGTTTGTATTTCTCATGCTGCTGAGGTATGTCACAGGACTGTGATCACTGAAGACGGTGACCACATGAAGCGTAATGGAGACAAGGCCCAAGTACTACGGCCTCTTCAGTAGTGGAGTAAGTTGGCTGATAGTTCTGATTCTTGGCTGAATAAAAACCCACAGGCTGCAGATGTCCCTCACCAGATGCTTGTAGTAAGACTGACTCCACTCTAGAGTCAAATGCATCAACCTGCATTTATACTTCACCCGATTATCTGGTTCTCGACTGTTGTTTTTCTCCTGATGTGGCTGTACAACAGCTTCATAAGAATATAAGAAAGAAGGAATACTGCAGCAGGCCTACTGGCCCAAGTGGGACAGGTCTATGTCAACCCCCGGCTTACACCAATGGCCCACCCAGTCTGGTCGCCTCCACTCAAGGATGGAGCACTGCACCAGACCCAGCAGCACAAGCTAGTCAGGTCCAACTCACACCCACACACACTGTTGCGAATAAGAAATTTTTTAAAGAACTTCAGAATGTGGCCTGTTACCATTTATTTCTTATGCAACAAAATTTTTGGATCCGAGTTATAGGTATTTTAGAGTCTAGGGGAAATAATTTCAACTGGGAAACTCCATAGAATAATATTCAAATTTATTAAAGTATTTAAATACAATACTTTATCTTCTCTTTGTACTTAATGTAACTTAATACTTTGTACAATAAATTTACCATATACATTTAGTTCAAAATCATGGAAATGTTATATTAATAAGGAAGTTTAATTATTCTTCCTGTATCTAAGTCCTCATTAATATTTACGTCTCTTTCTTAACAAGACTGTAGACTCAAAATACAAAAGGTACAAGATTTAACAAGACCTTTGAATCTGGCCGTAAAGTATCTATGGATTACTGAACTGACCAAGAATATAATATCAAAAGAATCTTTCAAAGTAATGAGGAACAAAGTGAGTCAGCTCTAGAGTCCAATTCTCAAAACCATTCAACTGTACACCGTAAGAGCCAATATACGATCAGTTGTCAGGGCTAGAGCTGGGAGCAGACTGACTACTTGCCAGTCTGTTGACGTGTCGTCAGGTTGGATCAGCTGAGCCACGTCAGCCAGCCGGACATAAACAACTGAACAATTCACCGGATGGTTCCGAAACTTAAACTCTATATACACAAGAAATCCTACCTGACCATAATAGTAAAATAATAGTGATAATTACAAAATAGTGATAACGATAATAGTGATAATAACGATAATAGCGATAATAACGATAATAGTGATAATAACGATAATAGTGATAATAACAATAATAGTGATAATAACGATAATAGCGATAATACCATGGTATTTTTCATATATTAACAGATAATAATATAATGCCGAAAGTCTCTATTTTAGCTATAAACGGGGACCTTCGCGCTATAATATTAAGTGATGAACATATTCTCTTACAATAGTTAAATAACACAGGATGACCAATTTCAAAGATATAACACACACCCACTCATGTATTTATCTGACCTATTTTTAAAACTACACAATTTTCGATGCTGTATTGTTCTGGTATTACTGCTGGGTTTCTCTCTCCTTATCTGTGCATGTTCGTCTCTGGCTCTTCGGCTCATCTCCTTATTTTCCTGAGTCCTTTGTCTTCCATATTTTTTCCTTGCTCTAGCACACTTAGTTTTGGCCTCTCTACACCTTCGGGTGAACCAATTGCTCGCTCTGGTCTTCCCATTGTTTTCATTGTTTACATTGCCCTTTGGGTACAAACTTCTTCTTTTGACTTTCTGAACTTTGTAGTCACGTGATCCATCATTTCCTTTACCGTCTATCCTTCCAGTTCTCTTCCCCACTGCACCTCGTGAAGGAATTACCTCATGCTTGTGTATTCCTCTCTTTTGTACCTTGGCTTCTCCCATCCTTCTCATGTAGCTTCACTTTCCACTCTTAACTCTACAATGTAGTCGAAGATCAGGATCCTGTGATCACTAGCTCCAAGGGGCCTTTCGTATGTGATGTCCTCAATGTCTGAACTACTCAAGGTGAATACGAGCTCCAGCCTTGCTGGTTCATTCCCTCTCGTTCTGGTAGTGTCCCTAACATGTTGGTATAAGGTGTCCTGTAGCTCGATCGCTAGCATACTCAGCTCACACACTAAGGTCCGGAGTTCGAATCTTCTCCGGTACGGCTGGAAAACATTAGGGACGTATTTCCATAAGACACCTGCCGTCCATGTTTACCCATCAGTATAAAATGGGTACCTGGGAGTTAGTGGACTGGTGTGGGTCGCATCCTGGGACAAAACTGACCTAATTTGCCCGAAATGCTCAACATAACAAACAACTTTCTATATAGTAGTATGTCATTGAAGTCAGCTATGGTCTGTATACCTTGTACATGTACTTGTAGAATTAAAGATATTATTATTATTATTATTATTATTATTATTATTATTATTATTATTATTATTATTATTATTATTATTATTATATGAGGTTTTCCAGTACTACCTCCATCATCTTGGCTTTCCATGTTTCTGGTCCCCATGTGGCTCCAGATTTTCCAGTCAATTTCCTTGTGATTGAAATCACCCACCAGTAACTTTACACTACCCATATGGGTCCTTCTGGCCACCTCACCTAATTGTACTCATCTAATTGTGGTTGCAGGGGTCGAGTCATAGCTCCTGATCCCGCCTCTTCACTGGTCGCTACTAGGTCCACTCCCTGCTCCACAAACTTTATCATACCTCTTCTTAGAGCTACATATGGATCCTGCCTCCACTACGTCACTCTCCAGACTATTCCACTTCCTAACAACTCTATGACTGAAGAAATACTTCCTAACATCCCTGTGACTCATCCGAATCTTCAACTTCCAGTTGTGACCCCTTGTTGCCGAGTCACATCTCTGGAACATCTTGTCACTGTCCACCTTTTCAATTCCTCTCGACATTTTATATGTCGTTATCATGTCCTCTGTCTGTCTCCTGTCCTCCAGTATCGTCAGGTCCATTTCCCTTAACCTCTCCTCAAAGGACATGCCTCTTAGCTCTGGGACAAGTCTTGTTGTAAGCCTTTGCAATTTCTCTAATTTCTTGACGTGCTTGACCAGGTGTGGTTTCCACTGGTGCTGCATACTCTAATATGGGCCTGACATACACTGCGAACAGAGTTCTGAACGATTCTTCACTGAGGTGTCGGAACGCTATTCCTAAGTTTCCTAGTCGCTCATATGCTGAAGTAGTTATTTTGATTTATGTGCGCCTCAGGATATGTGCTCAATACTATGCTCACCCTTTTCCTTGAGTGAGGTTTGCTGTCTTTGGCCCCTTCATGACTTTGTACTTGATGGGGTTAAACTCTAGGAGCCAGCTGCTGGACCAGGCTTGCAGCCTATCCAGATCCCTTTGTAGTCCTGCTGATCCTCGTCCGATTGAATTCTCCTCATTAGCTACACATTGTCTGGAAACAGGGACACTTCTGAGGCTATCCCTTCCGTTATGTCATTCACACATACCAGAAACAGCACCGGTCCTAGGACCGACCCCTGTGGAACCCCGCTCGTTACAGGCGCCCACTCTGACACCTCATTGCATACCATACTCGTTGTTGCCTGCCTGTCAGGTATTCTCTGATTCATTGCAGTGCCTTTCCTGTTATATCTGCCTGGTCTTCCAACTTTTACGCTAATTTCTTGTGTGGAACTGTTTCAAAAGCATTCTTACAGTCCAAGAAAACGCAGTCTGCCCACGTCTCTCTCTCTCTCTCTCTCTCTCTCTCTCTCTCTCTCTCTCTCTCTCTCTCTCTCTCTCTCTCTCTCTCTCTTGTCTTACTCCTGTCACCTTGTCATAGAACTCCAGTAGGTTTGTGACAGGATTTCCCTTCCCTGAAACGGTGCTGGTTGTCGTTGATAAGCTCATTTCTTTCTAGGTGCTCCACCACTCTTCTCCTGATAATCTTCTCCATGACTTTGCATACTATACATGTCAGTGACACTAGTCTATAGTTAAATGCTTCGTGTCTGTCTCCTTTTTTTAAAATTGGGACTACATTTGCTGTCTTTCATGCCTCAGGTAATCACCCTATTTTGATGTGTTGAAGATTGTTGTTAGTGGTACACACAGTGCGGAGCCCCAGACCGACATAATGAGATTAGTCACGAGGGAGCTTTCACCAAATTCAACTTCAATAACAAAAACATAAAGTGGGACCAAGTAAACCAAGTCCTAACCGATATAAGCTGGGAAGATATACTAAGCAACACAGACCCCAACTTATGCCTAGAACAGATTAACTCGGTAGCACTCGATGTATGCACAAGGCTTATTCCTCTAAGAAAAAGGAGGAGTAGATGTAAAACAGAAAGAGACAGGCGCTCCCTTTACAGGCGACGGAAAAGAATAACAAAAGCGGCTAAAAGAGGTCAATATATCTGAAATGCGTAGGGAGACACTGGTCAGAGAAATAGCAAGCATCGAACTTAAGCTAAAAGAATCCTTTAGGAGTCGGGAAAATCGCGGGAAGAACCTAAAAGCCATAAATGAAATCGAAAGAAACCCAAAGTATTTCTTCTCCTATGCCAAATCAAAATCGAGAACAACGTCCAGTATTGGGCCCTACTAAAACAAGATGGGTCCTACACAGATGACAACAAGGAAATGAGTGAGCTACTCAAGTCCCAATATGACTCAGTTTTTAGCAAGCCGCTAACCAGACTGAGAGTCGAAGATCAAAATGAATTTTTTATGAGAGAGCCACAAAATTTGATTAACACAAGCCTATCCGATGTTATCCTGACGCCAAATGACTTCGAACAGGCGATAAATGACATGCCCATGCACTCTGCCCAGGGCCAGACTCATGGAACTCTGTGTTCATCAAGAACTGCAAGAAGCCCTATCACGAGCCTTTTCCATCCTATGGAGAGGGAGCATGGACACGGGGGTCGTCCCACAGTTACTAAAAACAACAGACATAGCCCCACTCCACAAAGGGGGCAGTAAAGCAACAGCAAAGAAACTACAGACCAATAGCACTAACATCCCATATCATAAAAATCTTTGAAAGGGTCCTAAGAAGCAAGATCACCACGCATCTAGAAAACCCATCAGTTACACAACCCAGGGCAACATGGGTTTAGAACAGGTCGCTCCTGTCTGTCTCAACTATTGGACCACTACGACAAGGTCCTAAATGCACTAGAGAGACAAAAAGAATGCAGATGTAATATATACAGACTTTGCAAAAGCCTTCGACAAGTGTGACCATGGCGTAATAGCGCACAAAATGCGTGCTAAAGGAATAACAGGAAAAGTCGGTCGATGGATCTATAATTTCCTCACTAACAGAACACAGAGAGTAGTCGTCAACAGAGTAAAGTCCGAGGCAGCTACGGTGAAAAGCTCTGTTCCACAAAGGGACAGTACTCGCTCCCATCTTGTTCCTCATCCTTATATCCGACATAGACAAGGATGTCAGCCACAGCACCGTGTCTTCCTTTGCAGATGACACCCGAATCTGCATGACAGTGTCTTCCATTGCAGACACTGCAAAGCTCCAGGCAGACATCAACCAAAATCTTTCAGTGGGCTGCAGAAAACAATATGAAGTTCAACGATGAGAAATTTCAATTACTCAGATATGGTAAACATGAGGAAATTAAATCTTCATCAGAGTACAAAACAAATTCTGGCCACAAAATAGAGCGAACACCAACGTCAAAGACCTGGGAGTGATCCCTGTCGGAGGATCTCACCTTCAAGGACCATAACATTGTATCAATCGCATCTGCTAGAAAAATGACAGGATGGATAATGAGAACCTTCAAAACTAGGGAGGCCAAGCCCATGATGACACTCTTCAGGTCACTTGTTCTATCTAGGCTGGAATATTGCTGCACACTAACAGCACCTTTCAAGGCAGGTGAAATTGCCGACCTAGAAAATGTACAGAGAACTTTCATGGCGCGCATAACGGAGATAAAACACCTCAATTATTGGGAGCGCTTGAGGTTCCTAAACCTGTATTCCCTGGAACGCAGGAGGGAGAGATACATGATTATATACACCTGGAAAATCCTAGAGGGACTAGTACCGAACTTGCACACGAAAATCACCCACTACGAAAGCAAAAGACTTGGCAGACGATGCACCATCCCCCCAATGAAAATTATTATTATTATAATCAAAAAGAAGCGCTAAGCCACAAGGACTATACAGCCCCCCAATGAAAAGCAGGGGTGTCACTAGCACGTTAAGAGACCATACAATAAGTGTCAGGGGCCCGAGACTGTTCAACTGCCTCCCAGCACACATAAGGGGGATTACCAACAGACCCCTGGCAGTCTTCAAGCTGGCACTGGACAAGCACCTAAAGTCAGTTCCGGATCAGCCGGGCTGTGGCTCGTATGTTGGTTTGCGTGCAGCCAGCAGCAACAGCCTGGTTGATCAGGCTCTGATCCACCAGGAGGCCTGGTCTCAGACCGGGCCGCGGGGGCGTTGACCCCCGGAACTCTCTCCAGGTAAACTCCAGGTAAACTCCAGTGCTTCTGCTCCCTCTCTCAGGACCCATGGCAAGATGTTGTCCAGCCCCATAGCCTTTGAGGTATCTAGTTCACTTAGCAGCCTCTTCAGTTGTGTGTTGTGTCCAGCACTTGATGGTGTACCCCACCACTCTGGCTTTCTGGGGTCCTTTCTGCCCCCACTGTAAATACTTCTGTAAATCTCTTGTTGAGCTCCTCATACTTTTCAGTCGTTTCTTGTTATCTTCCCTCCCTCTTACTTCAGCCTGATTACCTGGTCCTTGACTGTTGTTTTCCTCTTGATGTGGCTGTACAACAGCTTCGGGTCTGAAATGGCTTTCGCTGCTATGTCAGTGTTATGACCACAGTCACTTAAAACTTGATTTATATAGAATGTATTGACCACTTAATATTATACTCGGGGTTTCCTTAATATTAGCTAAATTAAAGATTCCAGTAGATTATAATATTATCTGGTTTAGGAATATGTAATTATTATGATTATACCCGGGTATGATGTGTGTGTATTGAGTAATGTTTTAGGTGGGTAACACATGACTCGGGTTTATAACTCGGGTTTATAACTAGGTATGTCGTTGGTGGGTTCAGACCGCTCTGCCGTCTCCCCTTTGACAAACTGACGTCATAAAGGGATTTACTGTGTAAGTTCAGTTTACCTTCACTGCTGACTTGGTGAACAGTGTCTTAGCAGACTACTAGTACTCCAGTACTGTTGTTTCTTGGTGTTTTAGAGAGTCTAGTTTAGAAACTCCTGAACTGGTTTGAGTTGGGAATTCTGTGGTGAAGTCAGTGGACAGTTATATCCAGATATCTTCAGTATACAATGTAACTACGTGTGTCGTGGGTAGAATGCCAAGTGATTGAAGGTGCTAGTTTACTGTTGATAAAACCCGTACTCTTCCTGCTTCACTCTCCACTTGTAGCTCTACTGTGTACTCGAAGCACAGGACCACGTGATCATTAGCTCCGAGGGGCCTGTCATATGTGATGTGTATGTGTGGTATGTGTGTGTATGTGTGTTGACGATGGTTGTCAGGTATCGATCAAGTCTCTTGGTAACTAACCTCTACTACCACTAACTAACACTTACGCTAACTTCCCTCCCATATGCACTAACCTCCCTTCACGCCTGCACTATCCTTTCCACCCCCAACACTAGTACTGTACCACCACCATCTCTCCCAGTACTGTACCACCACCACCATCTCTCCCAGTACTGTACCACCACCACCATCTCTCCCAGTACTGTACCACCACCACCATCTCTCCCAGTACTGTACCACCACCACCATCTCTCCCAGTACTGTACCACCACCACCATCTCTCCCAGTACTGTACCACCACCACCATCTCTCCCAGTACTGTACCACCACCATCTCTCCCAGTACTGTACCACCACCATCATCTCTCCCAGTACTGTACCACCGCCACCATCTCTCCCAGTACTGTACCACCACCACCATCTCTCCCAGTACTGCACCACCACCACCATCTCTCCCAGTACTGTACCACCACCACCATCTCTCCCAGTACTGTACCACCACCACCATCTCTCCCAGTACTGTACCACCACCATCATCTCTCCCAGTACTGTACCACCACCACCATCTCTCCCAGTACTGTACCACCACCACCATCTCTCCCAGTACTGTACCACCACCACCATCTCTCCCAGTACTGTACCACCACCACCATCTCTCCCAGTACTGTACCACCACCATCATCTCTCCCAGTACTGTACCACCACCACCATCTCTCCCAGTACTGTACCACCACCACCATCTCTCCCAGTACTGTACTACCACCACCATCTCTCCCAGTACTGTACCACCACCATCTCTCCCAGTACTGTACTACCACCACCATCTCTCCCAGTACTGTACCACCGCCACCATCTCTCCCAGTACTGTACCACCACCATCTCTCCCAGTACTGTACCACCACCATCATCTCTCCCAGTACTGTACCACCACCACCATCTCTCCCAGTACTGTACCACCACCATCATCTCTCCCAGTACTGTACCACCACCACCATCTCTCCCAGTACTGTACCACCACCATCTCTCCCAGTACTGTACCACCACCACCATCTCTCCCAGTACTGCACCACCACCATCATCTCTCCCAGTACTGCACCACCACCACCATCTCTCCCAGTACTGCACCACCACCATCTCTCCCAGTACTGCACCACCACCATCATCTCTCCCAGTACTGCACCACCACCATCATCTCTCCCAGTACTGCACCACCACCATCATCTCTCCCAGTACTGCACCACCACCATCATCTCTCCCAGTACTGCACCACCACAACCTACCACCTCTGCCACGCCTGACACAGCTGCCACACTTGACACACCTGACACACCTACCACGCCTGATACACCTGCCGCACCTAGCGCACCTGACACCTGCCTCTCCTGACACACCTTCCTCACCTGCCACACCTGACGCTCTTGACATACCTGACACACCTGCCAAAATTAACACGCCTTCCACTCCTGACACAACTGACACTTGATATACCTGTCTCACCTGCCACATCTGCCGCACCTGACACACTTGCCACACCTGGTTCACCTGACTCGCCTGTCATACCTGCCACACCTGACCCACCTGCCATAACTAACACACCTGACACACTTCCCATGCATAACACACCCGGCTCACCTGGCACAACTAACACACCTGCCACACCTACTATACCTTACACACCTGCTGCAACCGCCAGATAGGTTATTCCCTGTGTGCTTAACGTCACTCATGTTACCTTTGTTTCCCCCCGTCCCTAGGTCCCTCTCCCCCTACCAGTGATGTTCCCTCTCCCCTACCAGTGATGTTTTCCCTCTCCCCCTACCAATGATGTTCCCTCTCCCCCTACCAGTGATGTTCCCTCTCCCCCTACAGTGATGTTCCCTCTCCCCCTACCAATGATGTTCCCTCTCCCCCTACCAGTGATGTTCCCTCTCCCCCTACCAGTGATGTTCCTCTCCCCCTACCCGTGATGTTCCCTCTCCCCCTACCAGTGATGTTCCCTCTCCCCCTACCAGTGATGTTCCCTCTCCCCCTACCAGTGATGTTCCCTCTCCACCCTACCAGTGTGTTCCCTCTCCCCCTACCAATGATGTTCCCTCTCCCCCTACCAGTGATGTTCCCTCTCCCCTACCAGTGATGTTCCCTCTCCCCCTATCAGTGATGTTCCCTCTCCCCCTACCAGTGATGTTCCCTCTCCCCCTACCAATGATGTTCCCTCTCCCCCTACCAGTGATGTTCCCTCTCCCCCTACCCGTGTGTTCCCCCTCCCCCTATCAGTGATGTTCCCTCTCCCCTATCAGTGATGTTCCCTCTCCCCTACCAGTGATGTTCCCTCCCCCTACCAGTGATGTTCCCTCTCCCCCTACCAGTGATGTTCCTCTCCCCCCTACAAGTATGTTCCCTCCTTCCCCTACAAGTATGTTCCCTCTCCCCCTACAAGTATGTTCCCTCTCCCCCTACAAGTATGTTCCCTCTCCCCCCTACAAGTATGTTCCCTCTCCCCCCTACAAGTATGTCCCTCTCCACCTACAAGTATGTTCCCTCTCCACCCTACCAGTGTGTTCCCTCTCCCCCCAACCAGTGTGTTCCCCCTCCCCCCTACAAGTATGTTCCCTCTCCACCCTACCAGTGTGTTCCCTCTCCCCCTACCAGTGTGTTCCCTCTCCCCCCTACAAGTATGTTCCCTCTCCCCCCTACCAGTGTGTTCCCTCTCCCCCCTACAAGTATGTTCCCTCTCCCCCCTACCAGTGTGTTCCCTCTCCCCCCAACCAGTGCGTTCCCTCTCCCACTACCAGTTTGTTCCCTCTCCCCCTACCAGTGTGTTCCCCCTCCACCCTACCAGGGTGTTCCCTCCACACACTACCAGGATTTTCCCTGTTCACCCTACCACGGTCGTCCATGTTCACTCTACAAGGTTCTTTCACATTTACCCTAACAGTCTTCAACCTTCACCCTACCAGGGTCTTACAGGTTCACCCTTTTAGTGCCTACCATGTTCACTCTACCATGATGTTCAGTGATCACCCTACCAGGGTGTTGAATGTTCACCATACCAGGGTGTTGAATGTTCACCATACCAGGGTGTTGAATGTTCACCATACCAGGGTGTTGAATGTTCACCATACCAGGGTGTTCAATGTTCACCATACCAGGGTGTTGAATGTTCACCATACCAGGGTGTTGAATGTTCACCATACCAGGGTGTTGAATGTTCACCATACCAGGGTGTTGAATGTTCACCAACCAGGGTGAATGTCCCATACCAGGGTGTTGAATGTTCACCATACCAGGGTGTTGAATGTTCACCATACCAGGGTGTTGAATGTTCACCATACCAGGGTGTTGAATGTTCACCATACCAGGGTGTTGAATGTTCACCATACCAGGGTGTTGAATGTTCACCATACCAGGGTGTTGAATGTTCACCATACCAGGGTGTTGAATGTTCACCATACCAGGGTGTTGAATGTTCACCATACCAGGGTGTTGAATGTTCACCATACCAGGGTGTTGAATGTTCACCATACCAGGGTGTTGAATGTTCACCATACCAGGGTGTTGAATGTTCACCATACCAGGGTGTTGAATGTTCACCATACCAGGGTGTTGAATGTGCACCATACCAGGGTGTTGAATGTTCACCATACCAGGGTGTTCTATGATCACTCTACCAGTGTGTTCTATGATCATTATACCAGGGTGTTCTATGATCACTCTACCAGTGTGTTCTATGATCACTCTACCAGGGTGTTCTATGATCACTCTACCAGGGTGTTCTATGATCACTCTACCAGGTGTTCTATGATCACTCTACCAGAGTGTTCT
>NW_026465498.1:0-12500 GCF_026875155.1 Cherax quadricarinatus
ATTGGCCTATAGTTTTTTCAACTCTTTTTGGTTCCTCCTTTGGGATCGGGGTCCCCCTGCTATTTTGAGTACTGAGGGAAGGTGGAGGATTCAATGGATTTGTTAAAGAGTGTTGCAATGATTGGTGATAGCACTTGTGACACTTTTTTGTATATAAAGGGTGGTAAGGTATTTAAATCTCCTGCCTTTTTTTTTTAGTGCGTTGATAATAAGGGAGACTTCGTATGGGTTAGTCGGAGCTAGGAACAGTGTGTTCGGGTAGTTGCCAGTGAGGTAGTCATTTGGTGGGGCATCTGAGCTTGGGATTTTATTGGCAAGGTTTTGTCGTATAGTGGAGAAGAAATCATTGAGTCTGTTTGCTGTTTCTGTTGGTGGGAGTTGGGGTTCATCTGATTTTGCTAATTTTATTTCGCTATTTCGTGATATCTTTTTTGTTCCCAGAATTTCTGATAGGGTTTTCCAGGTTTTTTTTTATATCACCTCGTAAGTTGGATAATCTGTTCTCATAATACAATTTTTTTGCCCTTCTTATCAGGCGGGTTTTAGGATTAAAACGAGAAAACGTTTTGTTTGGTCTCTGGTCGTGTGACCCATTCTGTACTGTTTTTCATATTGGTGTTTTGTATTTATGGATTTGAGAATGCTGGGTGTTAGCCAGGGACTGTTCAGTCTCTTAGCTGTCATCTGTTTAGTTTTTTTAGGCAGTGCTTATTATAGAGGTATTGGGTCTTTTTTAGAAAATTATTAATACATTCGTCAATATCTGTATAGATTTCTAGCTCAGTGTGCCAGTCAATTTTTTGCTACTGCTGTTGTGAAGTTATTAATGGCTGCCTCATTGTGAAGTCTGAAGGTGACTTTAGTAGTGTCTTGGGGTAGTTTACCAAGAGTTGTTATGAGGAAAGTAGGGTAGTGGTCTGTGGTATTATCTGTAATTATGCCTGATTTTTAAGGGGATATGGTGTTGGTCCAGATGTGGTCAAGTAGGGAAACACTAGTCTCTGTAACTCTTGTAGGTTTTGTTACTGTTGGTAGCAACATACAGTTACTCATTGTGTTTGTGAATTCAGTAACGTGTGGGTCCTGGTCTTGCAGGAGATTTATATTGAAGTCACCTGAGAGTAGTAAGTGATCTTTGTTCATGCGTGCATCAGTTATCATACTTCCTAGGTTTTGACTAAATTGGCTAATGTTTGACTGTGGAACTCTGTAGATGTTTATCAATGTGAGAGGTTTTTGTAGGTATTTGGATTTGATTTTAGCTATTATATATTCGCCATGTTCATCCCTTGTGCAAGTATTAGTGATACATCCTAGTTGGTCTGAGTAGTATATGGCTGTGCCACCCCCTTGTTGGTCTGGCCTACAGTTGTGTATGGCTGTGTAACCAGGAATGGCATAGACATCTGTACTATCAGGCTTTAGCCAGGTTTCAGTTAGTGTAATGATGGACATATTGGCATGTAAGGAATTTAGTAATGCTATGAGGTCATCGTAATGCTTGCTTAACCCTTTGAGGGTCGACAGGCCCTCTCCGAAACTCGTTCTCAGGGTCGGCCAAATTTCAAAAAAAAAAAATTATTTTTTCTTATGAAAAAATAGAGTTTTTTTTCTAAACATTATAGGATAAACAAAAAAATTTTACCATCAATACTTACGGAGATACGGATGCATGAAGTTTGCAGAAAATGAGCCGCGTATGGCAACAGCGGCGACTGCCGCTCACCCGGTAAACTTTGATTTACTTGTATTTGAAGGTTTGTTGTTTTTTTCACTATTTTATTTTTTCACATAACTTATGTGGCCTATGAGACCAAAGTAAGGTGCAATGTACATATATACACTCGTTGTATACAACACAATAAGCACACAAACATAATTATCAATATATTGTTTACAAAACTTGTTTACAAAAACAAACAATACAAAACATTGTTTATTATTATTGTTCTATAATATATATACCAATATACAGTCACTGAACATATTCCTATTAGTTCTGCAGCTTGTGGAACACTGAAACATGGTGTCATAAAACAATGGTGTTTTATCTTTCTCCCTCATTCTATCTCTTTCAATCTGTCTCTCTCTTTCTATCTGTCTGTCTATCTCTGTCTCACAGGTACACATAAATACAAGTATACATAGTATAAATTACCTAGGATAACCCAAGAAACCCAGACAAAGTGCTATACTCTGCTTGAAGATGTGAGTAAAAGTGATGACACAGTCTTGTGGCTCTCTGAGACAGAGAGCTAGAAAGGATAGACAGATAGACAGGGAGCTTGACAGACAGACAAATAGACAGACAGAAATGTTAGTATACCAGTACCAGTGTACTAGTGTTCCACCCTCCTCCTCCTCTTCTTCCTCTTCCTCCTCTTCCCCCTACTCTTCCTCCTCTTCCCCTACTCTTCCTCATACTCTTCCTCTTCCTCCTCTTCCTCTTCCTCCTACTCTTCCTCTTCCTCCTCCTCCTCTTCCTCCTCCTCCTCTTCTTTCCTCTTCCTCCTACTCTTCCTCCTCCTCCTCTTCTTCCTCTTCCTCCTCTTCCCCCTAATCTTCCTCCTACTATTCCTCTTCCTCCTCCTCTTCCTCTTATTCCTCTTCCTCCTCCTCCTCTTCTTCCTCCTTCTCCTTTCCTCCTCGTCCATATGTAAATTAAAAGGGTCGGGCCTGTCAAAGTGACATATTGGAAAATTACTCTTTCCCCCCCCGGGCCTTCAAAACAAGGGGGTGGGATGTGCTTCCCCCCTCCATTCTATCTAATTACTTTCTCCCCTTCTATCTGTCTGTCTTCTCTGTCTCACAGGTCACTAAAAACAAATATACATATTAAAATTACCCAGGGTAACCCAAGAAACCCAACAAAGTGCTATACTTGCTTTAAGATGGAGTAAAAATGATGACGCAGTCTTGTGGCTCTTGAACAGGAGTGATGGGGTGACAGGGAGCTTGACAGCAGGCAAATAGACAGACAAATGTTAGTATACCCGCAAAAACAAAGGGAGGGGATGTTCACCATTTTTGGCATCACTCTACCCCATTTACCCCCTCAAAAAGTCAGCACTATCAGATTTTTTCTCCCCTTTTTGTTCTGTCCCCGGGTGAACATTTTTTATTTCATTTATTTTTATTACCTATTTTTATTTTTTTGTATTATTTTATTAAGTATTATTATTATTATGTATTATTTATTATTATGTATTATTATTATTATGTATTATTGTATCATTACGTATTCTTCTTCTTCCTCCTCCTCCTCCTCCTCTTCCTCCTCCTCTGCCTCCTCCTCCTCTGCCTCCTCCTCCTCTTGCCTCCTCCTCCTCTTGCCTCCTCCTCCTCTGCCTCCTCCTCCTCTGCCTCCTCCTCCTCCTCCTCCATTCTTGGAACAAGTTTGAAGAGCTTGTAGTTCATAATCACTATCATTATCATCACCAATGCTCACATCTGAGTCTGGGATTTTGGAAAATAGGAGTTTCCTCTTTGATTCTGGTACAACTGAACGACGGCCCAGCACCAGAGGTGGAAGGCTGTGGGTTGTCTGGGTTTTCCTCACTATTACTCATATTATGGTCATTAGTTTTCGGTCAAAACCTCACCAGAACCTTGAAACTCATCTTCACTGTCACTTCCATCTGTATAGAACTGTCACTGGGGAACAAAAGTGTCCCAATTCGCCGAGGAGTGAGGAACTTCTTACCGCAGGGCACGGTGGAAATTGTGTACTATGATGGCATTCCCACAATGCACCACTGGGTCCCAGATTTTTTTCCTACTGCGCACACCCACCACACAGACCCATTCTCTCACATCTAGGCTTATCAGCCTTTTCCTGCGAGATTTGAGGCCGCTAGAATTTATGCGTACTAGTACGTCAAAAACCCCTACGCGTAAGACGTACTAGTACGACCAAAACCCTCAAAGGGTTAAAGATCTGATATTGTAGTTAAAGATAGTTATGTTGTTGTTGGCACTGAGAAGTGCCTTTGATTGTTCTGCAGTGTAGTAATTACAGTAACTGTTTGGTTCATTTAAGTCATTATATAAGAGGTTGGTATCAGGATCAATGCTTGTAATCATAAGATTTGTAGTGAATATATAGTTAGAATTAAGTATAAAACAAAGTAAATAGTCTTAAGCTAAAAAATAGCACCTGAACTATTTAACATATGTAAAATAATGAGCTAAGGTAGTTTTTTTTTTTTTTTTTTTTTTTTTTTTAAGCTAAAATAAAGGAGACAATATAAAAGTGACTAATACAAATAAGTGATGATCAAATAATGGAGCTTGGGAATATGATAGTTAGGTAGTACTATAAAGGTAATTTTTTTAAAGTTAGAATTATAGTATAAAATTATAATATAAAAGGGACTAATATAAGTTGTGGTGAACAATAAAGTGTAATCAAATAAATGAGCTTTGGAATATAATGGCAAAATTGTGAACTTATTCTACTTTAGCACCTGAGAATAGCACCTTGATTATTTAACAATTGTGAATATATAAACTAGGTAGTTATATAAAGCTAAAATAAAGGAGAAAATATATAAGGGACTAAAATTAAGTAATGGTAAACAAAGTTAAATGGACAGATGGTCACTATGAAATAATATTGGTTTAGGAGTAAGATCTGATTGTAATATTAAAAAATTGAGCAGTTTATTGCACAATAAAAGTAAAAAAAAAAATGAGGTAGTTGGTACTAGCTAGCAAAAGATAGTTTTGGTACTTGCAAAAAAGTAATTGGAATATATACTAATTGCATACACAATGAGAAGGACTAAAAACAAGTAGTGATAAACAAAATTAAATGGACAGGTAAGAATAATGAATATTATTAATTTGGAGTAAGATTTGACTTGTAATTTAAAATTATGAGCAATTAATAGCAGTAAGAAAGAAGTATAGAGTATTGGAGGTAGTTGGCATTAGCTAGTGATGAAAAATAATAAAAATAATAATGCACAATATAATACTAACGTACACTATATGCACCACACGTATATATGTATTAAGGGCACTTATCTAATCTGTTACAGAAATGTCAGCTTTTCTAAGGAAGGTAGAGAAATCGTGCTCGTTTGAGATGGTATATTGTTGTCCTGTTGATGTTTTCCTTACTAGTATTTTCCCACCTCGCATGAAACACTGATGTATTTTGTTTTCCTGTTTAAGTTTTCTCAGCCTGAACAGGTTTTGACGTTTATTTGTTAGACACTCATTTATGTACACTCCATTTTTCATTGTAATTGCTGATTTAATTAGGTCCTTTCTTTTATCGTATGAATGAAGTCTGATCATTATACTGTGTTTACTTCCTGGTTTTCCTAACAAACGTGTTTCTTTGATTTCATTGTTTTGCACGATGACTTGTACGTGGTTCTGTATTATCCTGATAGCAGTTTCTTTGCACTGTGCTTGTGTTATGTCACTAGGAATGTGTGGACTGTTTATTATAACTGCATCAGACAACTTATCTTGTTCAGTTTTGTCGTCTTGGAAATCAAGGTAGTATTCATTTAGTCGAGTGTGCATGTTCTGATTCCAGTCCTTGATTGCTTCTTCAACCTTCATATTTATTGTTGTTATTTGCTCAGTGTGACTGGCTATAGCTGCTTTTAGAGTATTTTCTGTGTCAACACTTCCCAATGTAATCTTCTCTTCAAGGTTTTGGATCTTTTTCTCGAGGTTGGTTATCTTGGATTCTAACTGAACAAAAGAAACTAATGGAAAAATAAATAAATAAAGAAATGATTTAAGGAAAAACAAGATAAAATGATTTTTGAGAATTTTACTTAAAATTTAAATATAATAAAAAAAAATATGGCCTTCAATTCAGGTAGTTGGGTAGGAGTAGGTATGGCCCTAGATAGTTCCTCTGATGTTATTTATGTAGGTTATCCTGGGCAGATGGTAATCCGATGTTCTGGAATCTCCTACCACTTGGATGGAGCACAAGTAGTATAGGTAAGGGCCGGTAGTTGTAGAATAATGTTAATAAGTATTATTAACACACGTCTTGCCCCTTTATCTGGCGTCTATCCTGGAAGACCACGCCAGGAACAGAGCTGATTAGGAGAAGAGTGGAGGCGAAGTGACTCTCCAAACTTCCATCCACACCAGGTAAGGTCAATATTACCAGGAGTAGAAACTTTAACAAATCGGACACCAGGAACTAGTTTTGCCCCAGCCCGCCAGAGAGGGGGGGTGTGTGCGCGCGCAACGTAACTCTCTAATGGTTCCTGGTTGCCCGAACAACCTTAACCCCACTTACACCTACTTTTCCCTCACAATACCCCCTTCCAAAACTTATGGACGGAGTCAATAAGTCAACGAACAGAGGGAAAAGCACTAAATACAACCTCGGCTCAGCCAATCTGAAAAGTGGTTTTCAGAGCCAGAAATATAAACGACTTTAAACTTATAGGGCTGAATAGCCAGAGCCCATCTCAAGAGTCTGCTATTTGACCCTTTAAAGTTTTCCAAGTACATCAGTGGCTTGTGATCTGTTTCAAGCACAAAGGGTTTACCGTATAGGTAGTATTTAAATCTACTTATACCCCATACTAAAGCATAACATTCTTTCTCCACAGTGGAATATCTTTCTTCTCTGGGCAGAAGCTTCTTACTGGCGAAAGATACTGGAAAGGTGTCTCCTCATATATTGAAGTAGTACAGCCCCGAGTCCAGAATGGAGGCATCTGTTCGAGACAAAATATTTTATTAATATCTGGTAATTTTAGGACAGGGGGTTTGAAAATATACTCTTAATTCTTCGAAGCTTTGGTTGGCTTCCTCAGAACAACTAAGAGGTTCCTTGACACCCTTTTTCAAATAGTCTGTAAGAACTGAAGTTAAGCTACTTAGATTTGGTATGAAGTTTCTATAGAAGTTTACAGATCCAAGGAAACTTCTTAATAACTTTTTGGTAGCAGGGAACGTACTTTCTAAAACAGCTTTGGTCTTATTAGGAAGTGGTGAAAAGTTGTTATCAGAGATAATGAACCCAAGGTATTGTACCTTATGATAGCCAAGAAAGCACTTTTGTGGTTTAACTGTAAGTCCATGAGTTCTTAGTCTTTTCAAAACAAGCGATAGTGTATTTAGATGGTCTTCCCAGACATTTGTCATGATATAAATATTATCAAAATACACTGATACATTCTTTAGATCAGAAAGAACTATCTCATAAGCCTAATATACGTGGCACACGCGGTAACCAAGCCGAAAGGCATTGTGCGGTATTGCATTAGACCTCTATGAGTAGGGAAAGCAGTGTATGGTTTAGAGTCTGGTGTAATGGCACTTGATGGTATGCTTGTGAGATGTCTAATTCCGAGAAGAATTTGCAGTCATGGAATTTATACAAGTCATGATCAATTACTGGCATGGTTCTGCATCCCATTTAGTTATAGTATTCAGATAACGAAAATCTTGTGCCAGTCGGTAAGAATTATCGGGTTTCTTAACCATAACAACTGGTGAACAGAAAGCCGACTTCGAAGGTTCTATGATATTAAGTTAAATAGTTTTGTCAACCTCATTATCAAAAGTTTTCCGTAAGTGAACGGAACAGGGTAGATTTTCCGCCTTACTGGTTCATGATCCGACAATTCCAATCTTGTGTACAATAGTGGTGGTAAGTCCGGTACCTCTGTGAATACGTCAGAAAATGTGTTTACTAAGGCACTTACTTGAGACTTTTGCCTATTCGACAAGTCGTTGTTAATGTTGACATTTGACTTCTTTGGTGAGGGATCATGCGTTAAGATGTCCAGTAGCTCCTTCGATTCTGTAAAAGACTCGTCATCTATAATACAAATTCTACATTCGTACGAATCACCACTTGTATCCAAGCCGAAAGAAGAAGTATCTTCGTCAAAGGCATTTACGCAAAGATTAACTTCTCTTCGATGGTACCGTTTCAAAATATTGACGTGATACATTCTTTCTCTACCCTTGACATCCAAGATATAATCTACCTTATTGCAGACCTTCACTACTTTATACGGTCCGCGCCATGTAATTAGCAATTTGTTGGATTTGTCAGGTAGGAGAACTAAAACTTCATCACCAACATTAAACGTGCGCTTGGAGCTTTTATGGTCAAAATAGGTCTTGTATGTTTCCATAGACATCTCTAGGTTTTTACTGACCAAATCTGCGGTTTCTTCCAACCTTTCCCTTAGATCTAAAAGAAACTGATAGCTGTTTTGAACCTCAGGTTTGATATCTTTGGACCAAAGTTCATTCAAAATAGATAGTGGACCACGAGCTTGTCTCCCATAAAGCAATTCGAAAGGGGAATAACCAAGGGAATCACTTGGAATCTCGCGCATTGCGAAAAGAGCACATGGTAAAAATCTATGCCAATCCGTTGGTTTAAGAATACATAGTTTTTTTAGTATTGACTTTAGGATGGCATGTTGTCGCTCCACTCTTCCGTTACACATCGGATGGTAAGGTGTAGTGAAAAGAGGTTTAACACCCACAAGTTGATAAACGTGTTCCATTAATTCTGAAGTGAATTGAGCCCCTTTATCCGACAGAATTTCACGAGGTATACCTACACGTGAAAAAATAGAAAAATAAGGCTTCTGCGACTTCTATGGACGTAATGGACTTTAAGGGTACCGCCTCTGGGAAGCTGGACGCGTAGTCAATCATAGTTAAAATATATTTATGGCCTCCTGATGAGCGAGGTGTGATAGGACCAACTATATCTACTGCAACCCTTGCAAAAGGGACTGAGAAAATTGGCATCTTTACCATAGGAACTCTCCTAGTTCTACCCTTCTGCGTGGAAAGTTGACATACGTGACATGATCTGCAGTACTTATAGATGTCAGAGGACATGCTAGGCCAGAAATATAGGTCCTTGATTTTATTATAGGTCTTCCTATGTGAAAAATGGCCAGAGACTGGCAAGTCATGCGAAATCTTTAAAATGGTTTCACGGCAATCCTGCGGAATGACTAACAGGCTTCGACCAACGTCATTGGGTTTGTCCGCAGACTCTATAGTCTTGTACAAAAGATCGTGTTTGAACTCAAACTTGTAAGAAAATTTCTTTCTTTGGGTCACCTTGCCATTTAAAGCTAACTTCCGAGATTCCTCTAAGGAAGGACAAGTCTTTTGAAGACCCTCTAAATCTATATGAGACAGCTCGATTGGCTTTCCTTTGGAAAGAACTAATGGGTGGATAGGTTTTTACCTTAGACTGAGCTCTGGTAACGACGTTTAATTGAGTCTAGTTGTTGTATAGATTGTGCCCCACGTAGTTTTTCCACTGGCGTCTGCGTTGTCCAGTTCAAGTGACTGACTTACTAAAGGTGTTACCGGAGTTTTGTAACCATCAGCTCTCTGATTTAGGTTATCCAACTGAATCTCATCTGGAACTATCTGTGAAGAAACAGAGATATTAGGTTCCAACCCTTCCTTGGAAACTCCAAATTCCAAACAGTCCTTCCTCAGATGGGAAAGCAGCCCCTTGTATGTTCCCAACCAAAACAGAACACGAGGTTATCGGGCAACTACGGCATCTACCCATCCTGAAACCATTTGCACCTAACAAACATCTGACTGTTGGAAAAGAATCGCTTCTTCCTAAATAGTCAGTTAACTTAGTGGACTTATAACGTGAAGAATCTAGGTTAGGAAAAGCTTACTCGAGATAACAATACAGGAACATCCTGTGTCCTCTAAGAATGGTTGACACATTCATACCATTGACTGTACCTTCACTAAAAGGTGCGTTTATGTTTGATTCAGTGAAACATTTACCGACATTTTCACCTTTTTTCTAGGACAGTCGGCCTTCTATGACCCCACTCATTACAGTTGAAACACTTTACTGTGAAGCCGTGGAATATCTTAGGTACGGAGGGTTTGGATCCCTCAGATTGCTTAGGCACAACAGGCTTATATCTGCTACGCTCTTTAGGGTAGTTATTATGAGCGCACGCATATATATCAGCAGCTTGTGCCATTTCTGCAGCCGTATGAACGTTTTCGTTCTTAATGAATATTCGTAAGTCAGAGTTTACAGAAGAAAGGAATTGATCTCTTACCATCAGGTCTCGTAAAGATTCGAAATCGTGGTCAACCTCAGCACTATCAATCCACGAATCAAATAATCTGAAAAGTGTTGTTAAGAATTGCATATAATTTTGATTAGGATTATTTTAATGTGTCTAAACTCCGACCTGTAATGATGAGTAGTTTTTTTGAAAGCCAGAAGTATAGCTTTCTTCAGCAGGCTATAACTAGAAATAACATCAGAGGGTAGAGTGGAATAGACGTTTAATGCTGAACCTGACAGTAGTAAGCCAAGCCTAGTAGCCCAAGAATCTGATGGCCAGTCACAGAGAGTAGCAGTACTCTCGAATCTAGTAATATATGCCGCTATGTCATCTTGTTCTGAGAAAGGTGGTATTTGTGGCATCCTAATATTAGGTTCTTGGGAAGGATATTCTAGTACCCCTTCATCTATTTTCTGTTTAGATAGTTCTATCTTCTTGGCTTCTAATTCCAACCTTGATTGTTCTAACTCCCTCTGCTTAGCCTGTTCTTCAATTTCCTTCATTTTGAAGGCTACCTCTCTTGCCTGAACTCTGTCTTCTCTAGCTATCCTTTCCTGTTCGATTTTATCTTCCCGAGCTAGTCTTTCCTGTTCCTTTTTCTCTTCTCGAGCTAGTCTTTTTTCCTCTCGAGCTAGTCTTTCCTGTTCTTTTTTCTCTTCTCGAGCTAGTCTTTCCTGTTCTTTTTTCTCTTCTCGAGCTAGTCTTTCCTGTTCTTTTTTCTCTTCAATAGCTAGTCTTTCCTGTTCCTTTTTCTCTTCAATAGCCATTTTAGCAGTAATGTAACTATCAAGGCTTTGTCCAGTAAATCCCATTTCCTTCCCCGCTTTCAACCAGAAATCTAAAGAATCCATCTTGTAAAAAGAAATATTAAGCACCCAACTTCAACTGACAATTAAAATTAACAGTAACGTCTGTTACAAAAGAGGGACACAGTCCGCACACTTTAAACTTCCCAAAGTAGAAAATGAAATAAATATTTCTCCCTGGAAGAATACACTTGTGGGCTCAATAGCCTTCACTAAGCAAAATACACACGGTTCACACAGGAGGGGTTATCATCAAAGTTCCCCAGGTCCAACAAATAGGTAAACTTCTAAACCGAACCTTAGAACCAAACAACGGTAAGTCAACCAGACTACCAGTAATGACTTGACACCTCAACTAACTCACCCTTTTCTATCTTAAATGTTATACTCACAACCAGTTGAACCATCAGGACGATGTTGCTTCAAGAGTCGGATCCTGGCAAGGTCGCCATTGTCAGTGGAACGCCTTCCAACTGAACAAAAGAAACTAATGGAAAAATAAATAAATAAAGAAATGATTTAAGGAAAAACAAGATAAAATGATTTTTGAGAATTTTACTTAAAATTTAAATATAATAAAAAAAAATATGGCCTTCAATTCAGGTAGTTGGGTAGGAGTAGGTATGGCCCTAGATAGTTCCTCTGATGTTATTTATGTAGGTTATCCTGGGCAGATGGTAATCCGATGTTCTGGAATCTCCTACCACTTGGATGGAGCACAAGTAGTATAGGTAAGGGCCGGTAGTTGTAGAATAATGTTAATAAGTATTATTAACACACGTCTTGCCCCTTTATCTGGCGTCTATCCTGGCAAGGTCGCCATTGTCAGAGGAACTATCTAGGGCCATACCTACTCCTACCCAACTACCTGAATTGAAGGCCATATTTTTTTTTATTATATTTAAATTTTAAGTAAAATTCTCAAAAATCATTTTATCTTGTTTTTCCTTAAATCATTTCTTTATTTATTTATTTTTCCATTAGTTTCTTTTGTTCAGTTGGAAGGCGTTCCACTGACACTCGAGTGTTGCTTTGATATCTTTGATTTCATTTTTCTTGAGCAACGATGTAGTCCTTGATATTGTCAGGAATAATCATACCTGAGTTATCATGGGTGAATCCTTTGAAGGGAGTGGAGTTGGAGGGAGAGTCAGCCATGTTTGTTGTTGTTGTTGTTGTTCCCTGGGTGGCGGCGGTGAGGGAGATTGATGATACACTGGCGTCCTGCTGGGTAGACAAGTTGAGTTCTAGGGTCCTTGCTGTTATTCTTTTATTACTGATGTTGTTTCTTCTGCGATATCCTTTCATAGTATCACTGAAGTAGATACTGTGTAGCAATGGAGGAGAAGGCTTGTTTTCTCGGAGCTTGGGTTAAATGATTGTCTGGCAGCGGAGGCAGTGTTTGGTTAGCAGGGCTGTCCTTCCTTATATCTTCTAATTTTGTCAAGATTTGGGTTACATTCTTAGTATTCTTGGGTCATGTTGTGGTCTACGTGGGTTCATGTAGTTGATCTTTCACTTAGGCCATCACAAGTTTTGATGAGCGATGTTTTTTTTTTTGAGAAAGAAGAGCTGGTAGGATACCGTTGCTGCCGTTGCTACCGTTTAC